>SNQJ01S0014177.1:356399-367132 GCA_010110895.2 Picea sitchensis
GGTGTGTCCAATAGTCGCCCCCCCAACCACTTATGGACCAACTCCCAACTTGATTTGACCTTCATATCTGAGAGAAATCTAAACGGGGGGTTGGTCAAGGACTAGAGGGTGCCCTAAAAATCCCCTTGTTGACACCAAGAACCAACTACATGTTACCTCAAAGAATTTCTATAAATAAGAGCCATGGGTGCACTAAGAAACCAAGCTCTTCATAGTATTGTTGTGTTGCCCAAAATTCTCCCTTGGAATCCACTTTTATCTTTGGAGCCTACAAGAATCATTGCATTAGGCCATTCTACTCACCTCTTGAGGGAATATGCATTGATTTTCTTCACCATTTGTCATTTTTCTTCCATTGTATGAAGATCTCCCCATTAGGGAACAAAAGCTCCCTTCTGAGGATGAAGAGGGGAATCACAAGTCCTCATTTTTCTCTATAGTGTTTTGCATACTAATCTATTGTTCCATTGGTAACATTATGTTGGTCTTTTGATTGATTTTCATGGTTTTATTTTTCTCATGATTTCTAACTTTTATTTCTTAGTTGTTTTAGTTTATTTCTTTGTTTATTACATGTGTTTGGCTTATTTAACCCACTCACAAACTACTATCTTGTCTAGTAGGCTCATATAGACATGCAAGTGTTGTTTTTTTTCTCACCCAAGTGACAAAACCAACACAACACTCCATCCCTGTAAAAATAACTTAAGGTCTCTGTGATCCCCTTTTCATCTCAGGAAAGACCTTCCTCAACCTTGACCAAGGATTTATATGCCAATGCTTAGGGTTTTTTGTTGGACATGCTTTGGACGAACCCTATGTCTCAAACCCCCCAGTTGCAAGAAGGTCAGTGCATGCACAAGCATGTATTGAAACAAAAACACTACCTAGCCCCAACATCATCATCTGGTGCCAATGGACATGCATAATTCAACTCACTAAGTTTGGGACTCTATACTCCATTCAAGCCAAATGAGGTACCCAACCTGAAGAAGGTCGTATACATCAAAGCATGAGAAATAATCATGCAATAAAAAGAGGATAAATTACCAGTGATTGGAGGGAACCTGATCTCAGTAAATACACAATTCCCCATGAAAAACCATGTTAACAAAGATCTACTATCCATATCCTCAACTGGATCCACTTTTTGGAATTCCATAGAAGATAATGTCTGAAATTTGTGCCAACAGAGTCTAGAGAAATAAGTAAGCATTAGAGAGTTTGAGAAGAAGCTTCAATACATAATAGTGGATGAAGGTAGCCTTCATAGCTTTAAAACTAGCACAGAAAATATCATAATTGAATTAGAGGAGGGCTTAATCAACATGTATGTTCACCTGCACATGTTCCAAGATTTAGCATCTATCATCATAGACCAACATAGCATAGTGAAAACCAATCCCACACAATTCAACATTATTTGGGAAGGTATGAACAACTTGTTGATACATGCATTTCAGAAAACTCGGATGCACCACATGATCTATATTGTCCCTCAGTCAGGGAAAGGAAAGTCGACACCTATGCACTAGACTTTTCCAACAAGCAACACAAATGGAAGACAAATACACAACTAGTTCAATGGCTACATGGTCTCACATACACAAAGAAAAACAAGAATTACTCAAGTTATCGTGACTTCCCCAACTAGAGGAGCTAGGAAAAATTCTTATAATGGAAGAACTGGTCAATAAGGTGCAGGAAAATACAAGTCGTAGACGAGGAATCACAAATAAAACCACGACATAAACGACAAACCCAATAGAACATCACCTTATTCAGTCTACAAAGGCCCATACTATGGTTCAAGTTTTCAAGGCCACGTTATCAATAGATATGCAGACCCTCAAAGACAACATGGTGATGGACATGACTACCATAGAAGAGCTCGTGTACTGTAGACTCGTTTCTTTGCATGATCAAACAAAAATCTAGGTAGCATACCTCCGCGACAAGAACCTGTAAAAGAACAAAATATCAAATTCGAAATTGCTATTACCTGTACCCGATTTTGTATTTTCTGAACTACTCCCAATTTTGTCTTTTATTTGTACAGATGTCATTGGGAAGAGAGGAGATGAACAATTTTGTAAGTCCCGAGGAGATGAACTATTGGTATTCGTTCTTATATTTATAAGTCCCGAGTTCAGGAGTTGTTGTGTATGCAAAAACATAATTTGGACTTTTCTAGTTATATGCATGTATACATGTGTTTCTACCTTTGTACCTTTATTTCAACTATCTGGATGAGGTTTTTGGCAGAGTTTAGATTCATTACAACTCACTTTGGTTCCTTTTGTTTTTTCCCCTAGCTATGATAGGATAGGATAGATTGGTAGTAGATTAGATTTATTTTCATAAATAGTCTTCATCTACATCTTTGTATTGCATAACCATCCATCTTCACCCTGATAACCAACAATGGTAACTCAGACAAATTACGAATGAGTATCCAAAACCAAACAGTACATAGTCTAATTGAGACCAGACACCGAAAAAAACCCGTCACTATTGCACGAAGAATATTTCCCAGTGAACACATTTATTTGAATATTAAATAGAAATAAAGTACATTGCCTTTTTAATGAATTACATTTTTTATGTTAAAATTAATTTTTGTAATTAAATTTCAAATATGAATTAAATTTATTCTATTAAAAATATTTTTTGTTACTAAATTCAAATTAATCATGTGATGATTAGAAACATGGTCTTAAAGAAGTGGAATTTTATTTATTTATTTTTTATTGTTACATATAACACTATCAACTATAAGTAATCACTATAAAATATAAATAATTTAATCCAAGGTTTTGTACTCACAAATATCGATTTTAGTTATTAACATAACTATGTTACCTTAACCATCAACGTACAGCTTATCAAATGGGTAAAATGAAAAACGAGATTTTATCAAAAAATTTGTCAACTATGTCAATCAAGATGATTATGGTGGGTATTGTTAGATGCTTAAGTTCACCCCATTGCATTGTTTGATAAGAAAATCCATGATTTTACTTTAAGGAAAAGAGAATATGATTCAGAAAAAGGAACAAGCAGTGATCATGATTTAGTATAAGCTATAGGTATTGAAAATGTGATTGTATAAATTTGTGTCGTTTGAATTTTAATTCTTTTTCTTTTTATTTAATATAAATTAAATTTTTGAAATTTATGTAGTTTTAATTAAATTTTTGAAATTTATGTAGTTTTAGCATTGTGTTTTTTTTAATATAATATACATTAACAAGGTTTTATAAAAAAAAATGTTGTAAAAAGGTAATGTGTTTTGTATAAATTTATGTGGTTTTATTATTGTGACTTTTGTATGTTTTTAGTTAAAAAGATGTCAAGAAAGGTAATACTATCATTAAAAAAAAATTCAACATGATTATTATGTATTTTGTTAGTAGTTTCAATAAACATGATCATAGAGAGTGTAGCTAAATTTATTGTGATTTTTGTGTGTTTTTTTAATATGCACTAAAGTTTTAGTAAAAAAAAGATTTCTAAACAAAGGTAATACTGTCATAAAAAATAAATTATAGTGAGTGTAGTTAATGTTAAAATTTATTTGATTTTTAAAGAAATTTTTAATTATTATTGAAAAGTATATTTGATGAGATATTTTTGAATTAATATTTTATTTTTAAAATATTTTTTACAATATCAATTTTCTTAACCTCTTAACTCAACAAAAATATGGTGATATTGGAAAGCTTCTCTCTTAATGCATCAACCAAGTTATTAATAAATTCTTACTATTTTTTAGTCTTTTTTAGACAATATTTTTGAAGATATTTGTTTAAATTCAAACTAAAAATTACTAGAACACCTGTAAATTACTAGAACACCTTTAAATTACTAAAACACAAAACCATTAAGAAAGTTAAACCCTAAATTGTAAACTGAAAACCAAACATAAAAAAACAAAAACAAACACTGAACTGTGTTTCATAAACCCCTTATCAATATTTCCTATTGTCTATCCAGCACTATTTATCTTTATCGTTGTTGTATATCTTGTGTTTTGCGCTTTTCTCGACTCGGATATATAGTTTTCTACTTCAGAAAATGGTACAATTGGAGACTTTGAGTAAAGCTCTGATATGATACCTATTTCCTGCTTTCTGGGTTTTTTTTTTTTAACTTTCATCATATGTTGACGAAATCAAAATAAGGGAACAACATACTTTGGCCCAGCCTCCAACTCCCAGTGACCACAATTATGAAAACCTATGAAAATGATTGCAGGAAGAGAAGCTTTTGTATGCTGCCTAAATATTATCGCTGCATGAAGATATATGTTTATCAGTAACAACAGAGTTCACTGATAGATAAAGAAAAAGAAGTTATAAAATTTTATAAAAGTGCAAACTCGTTGCACTAATTATGTCTTGCTTTCTGGTCGATTTCACGTTACTGTATGCGTTGAAATCTCATCCATGCCCAACTAAAGCTCCTTTTTTCTCCTTCCCCGGGGTCCTAGCATTTATTATCAACTTTTATATCCTCAGATAGGCCAGAAACAATTGTCCTTCTTATAAAGTTGCTCAATGGTCAAAAGCAAACCAATTGCATAGACTTTAATCATATACAACCATTGACAAAACAATGTTTACATTTATCGATCAAAATTATAACTCAAATGTTGTTTCTCTCTGGCCATGTTTACATTTATCGATCAAAATTATAACTCAAATGTTGTTTCTCTCTGGCCTAAACGTGCTTTGAAAAAGTTATAAAAAGATTTGTGAATCTTCAAATGCCTTGATCTCATAAATAAATAATGTGACTAAATTCCTCGGTCAAAATCAAATCATTAGCATAGAGTTTATTCTTATTGAAAGAGTAAGAAAACAATGTATACAATCATTATCGAACCATTAGCATAGAGTTTATTCAGATTGAAACTTCAACAAAACATCATTAAGCCCTCGTCATAAAAAGGTGTTTTCAACAATAGTAAAAAAAACTTTTAATTATTTAAATGCTTTTATCGATTTCATAAATAAAATTGACTAACTAAAAAACATTCAGATTTTAATTAGAAAAGCTTTTTTGAATATATATAGTGCCCCTTTAATATTCAAATGCTTTTATAATGTAGATTTTAATTAGAAAAGCTTTTTGAATATATATAAAACTTTTTAATATTCAAATGCTTTTATAATGTAGTTAAGAAAAAACATGATTAAATTGAATTGGACTAAATTAAGTCTAAAACTTGGTAGTCAAAATCAAATCATTACCATAGAGTTTGTCCATATTAGTAATCCAAATCAAATCATTTCCAGAGTTTGTTCGTATTAGAACTTTTAAAAACATTGTTTCCAATTATGTCATATACATAGCGTTCATCTTTCAAAATTATAATTAAAACGTTGTTTTTGGTTGCTTAAGAAGGTGTTTTCAAAAATGTATATAAAGTTGTTTGCCTTTCATAAATAAAATTGACTAATAAAAAGGCATAATTATATCTAACTGTTCCTGGTCAAAATCAATCAAAATCAAATCATTTGTATAGAGTTTATTTTTATTAGAACTTTCAGGAAACAATATTTCTAATAATTGTATATATATTATCATTCAAAATGTATTTAAAATGTTGTTTTTCTTGCAAGATGTTTTTTAAAAAATATAGAAAATTTTATCTATTCTATGTACAAATTTAATTAAATAAAAATCATTTAAATTTATAATTAAAATATCATTTCTCTTCATTTATAACATATATAATTGTTTGCTTTTAATTTAGTTTATCGATTTATTATGTCGAAGGTACAGTCACAAAATATCAAGTGCATAAAATTATAAAATATTCTTATAATTAAAACACAAAATTTGTTCTGGGATAATGTATAACCTTGTTTTTAAAATTTAGAAATTACTTTTTCAACAAATATTTTTTAATTATTTATTATCTTTAAATTGTAATTATTTAAGAATAAAAAAATTTTATTATCGTTATTTATTAGAAAAAAGTTTTGATGTGTATTATTTCAATTATTAATCAATAATAGATTAGAGTATTTTTTCTTCCCAAAAGAGTTTCAATGCTATTTATATTGAATCAAAAGAAATTTTTTTAGTACATATTCAATATGAAAGGATTATTAATAGCATATGTATTGAAAACCTTTCAGTATATATTCTTTTCATGTCATGATAAAAAAAAGGATTATCATTTACATATATGAGTTTAACAACACAAGAATAGATCCATTACATACAAAGAGGAGAAAACAAAGTCTCAGAAACTATAAGGAAGTTATAACTTCATGGAAAACACCTCACGGGAAGAAGTACAAATACCTTAAGCATTGATTTGAAATCAGAAAACGTAGTAAGGCCCTAAACTGACCACAAGATCTTCGATATTTTCTTCAAAAAAAAGTTTTTCTTGTTCCTTTCCAAGGCCCTTATTTGACAAAGAATCAACCAAAGAGTTGAAATGTCTGTGAATATGACAGAAATGAACCCATATAAAAGTCTTCTTAAGATCTAGGAACTTCATCATCCAAGGTTCTAAAACCAATACAATCAAATGATCTTTGCTTTTCATGCATCAATCCAAACCACCTTTTAGTTAGTAATATATTATTATAAAGGTTTTTTACATAGAAATGGCAACTCGATCAAAAAACGCGTGTAAGGGGGGATACAAAACCCACAAAGCGGCCTTATCCTAAGTATTTGGTGCCCGAGCGCGTTATACTAAAGTATACCTTAGATCCGGTACCAGATCTATGCACTCGACCTATGACGCAAGATCCATACTGCACCCCTTTGACCTTCTAACTTTTAATGAATCGGTTGGTGTCTTTTTTAGTGTGAACCCCACCATCGTGCGCTTCCTCATTAACTTGGACACCGACCTTTCACGCTTTACCACCCCCCGTCCAAGTAGACTGCTTACTGCCCACCCTTACTGCCCTCGTCTCCCACTGACATTTGTCCCCCACTCACTCTCCCACTTTGTGCCTCACCCTCTTACCTCTTTCCATATGTCTCCCACATCACCTCCACATGGACTAACCATCCCCGCCTCGTTCCCTTCGCTTACCACGAGCCTCTTCCTCTTCCCTCCTTGTCGCCTTCTTCCCATGCCATACATCACCTCAGTAATTCCCATCACACGCCAACTCTCACTTGTTGGCCTTTGGCGCTCTTCTGGGGCCACCATTTAAAAGAACACCTTCCACCTCGGGTCAAGGCCGAGCATGTGTCATATCCTATTGAGCCTGTGCCAATCATCCCGCCAATGCCTCCCCATCAACATCCTTCATCTCCTCCTCGTCGCCGGGCATCCAACCTGCATCTAGATGGAAAAGTGCGAGGCGCAAGTTCCACAGTACGATTTTGACTAGAAGGCCTTCCTCCGACCAAGAAAGACAATTATTGAAGGTGGAGGTGGCTGAACATCAAGCTTCACCATAAATAGAAAAGCTCAAGGTACTCAAATGCAAACTATCCGAAGCTAACATCCATGAAAGGCATGCACAAAACGACAGACAGCCAGGGGATGAAAAGGGTGACGTAGATCACACCAACTAGTACAGCCATGACTAATGGGCCAAGTGTTTACTAGAGAATCGCGGTGCACGATCAACTCCAATCAGGACATTCACAACTCCGTGCCTTAACCGCAGAATAACGAAGTTATTCGGGAAAGTAGGCGTAGGTTATTATTTGATCATTTTTTATGGTCGATGGTTGATTTAGGCTCCCGATTGTAATGTTTTTGATGAGGCCTTTGGTTCTTTGATTATGTATAATTACTTCTGACTTCTTGTTTAATGGAATTCAGTTTCCCCTTCATTTCTTTTGCCTCTGATCAATGCTCGTGCATGGATGATCTTAGCGTTGAGTGTTGTGATTATAATGTAATGTAGGTTTGATTGAATACTATCGCAACATTTTTAGTTTTCTGAAGTTTTCGATCTAAGAGGATCTTATATCCGAACTTTTCCTCCAGAGGGTCGCTAGAAGACCGAATGTCCATAGTAGGCCTTCACAATTTCTCCTCATTCCCTTCTTTCACTTACTCACCACTATCCAAACTTTTTGACTAAAGTTAGATCAAGACCTCATTTGTATATGCACACCAACCTAAGCTCGAAAACCTAGTTTTCTGAGCTAAAGCGATATAATTCTGAGACCGCATCCATTAGACCTCCTCTAAAATTATTCATTGTGACATATAAATTGATGGGTATTGGGCTTACCTATGCAACAATCCATGGGTGACTTCCAGTGCTAACATTTATGGCGTCGTTGTCAGGGATGAATTGAAGATTTTCCCTGGGATTGAACGACAAAGCTTGCTAGTTCTGAAGGTGGATCAGAACTTATTACATCAAAGACTACAACTGTGCACCTGGCGACTCCACTGTTTCAGTGTGGTTGCTTCTGGTTACACTTGGTATCCCTTGGGAGACCACAACGATCAGATCTGGTCTTTGATGGTGAACAAAGACCAAAAAAATGCTTATTGTACATCATTTACCCAACGAATCCATGGTTGAAGGATCGATTGGCATCTCCACTGGTCTGAAATGGAGAAAATCCTGGCTCGAAGGTTTGCTCCTTTTAATTTTTCTGTTGTTCATGGTTTTCCTGATGTTGTTCCTCCTCCAAATGAATGGAATGATTATTTTCCTATATTTAGAGAGCGTAAGGAGGACAACACTGCTCAACATCTCAGTGATTTTCATGAACTCATGCACCAGTGGGAGATACAACATGAGGATATATTAATGAAAATGTTCATGTTCTCTTTAGTAGGGGATGCTCATGAGTGGTATCATTCTTTACCCCCTACTAGCATTTCTTCACGGGGAGAATTTCATGCAGCTTTCAATGCTCATTGTCAGGAATTTTGTCCCTCTAAGTTAATTTGTCATAGCTATGGTGAGGGATACAACAACTGTATTCAAGATATAGTTTCTTCTTATACAGACTGTGAGGATGAGCTTGATGACTTGGATCATAAATCAATTATTTCTCTTCCCTGTTCATCTGCATCAGAGAAAAGTTTTAAGGATGAAGACCAAGAGGAAGAACATGCTTTGAGTATGTAATATCCCTGATACCGCTGATCAAGATATTTGCTACTAATCTATTATTCTGTCTTGCAAATCTGATACACTTGGGGTTTCTGGATGCGTTTTAGTTGTATGTTTGATATCTTGATGGTTATTGTAGGTGCATGTGGGTTATTTCATGTGCATGTTGCATGTTTATTCTTTAAAAAACATATAAAGGATGCATGCAGAAGTAAAGAACATCAACTGCCCAATATCATGTATTATACGGTTCAAGCATGGAAATACAATAGCCTACTGGAAATATGGAATATAAACGTCAGCCAGATCTCATGGATCAGCACTGGAATACAATAAAATAACATAAAATATCTATGATTAGAAGATGATAGCAGATCTTATGCATGCACAGATAGATCAGTGAAAATATGTGATTTTGGAGAAGTACGATAACCACTACTAGTTGGAAAAATCGTCTGAGAGTTTAGACCATCAGAATCCACTGGAAACTTCTCCAAAGGAAGTTCCCTAGCCTCTAGACTAAAATGGGTGAGTGACGGATTCCGAATATGGTCTCTAAAGCACTGGATCTGGACCCCTGGGGGGTTGCGCACCTCCTGGGGGCACTGGATGCGCCCCAATGGATTCCACCCATGGAATATGTTGTTATATGGCTCAAAACGATCATCTCACCAAATAAGGAAATGGGTTGGAAGGATTTGCCCGGATCTGCTCTGATACTCTGCATGCAACACCAAATGTCTGTTTGGAAGAGTTGCACCCTAAATGGTTGAAAGAGTCAATCTGGAAGATTTCACTGTCATAATATGAATATAGATGGCTCAATAGAAGTGTCCTGGCTGGATCTCAAATGAGTTGGAAGGAAACTGAAATCTGGATACAGATCTGGTGTAGCTCTCCAAACCCTCAAACTGACTTGCGCCCTCACTGGCTGAGTTGTGCACTCTGAAATGGATACTCATGAACATTACGGTGAAATACCTTGATGGTATTTCCGATGGGCTAGGGTATGTCTCTCAACACCAAAACTAATCAATGGTGGTGGTTTCCTCCAAAAATCCACAAAACAGTAAGGTCAGCTCTCCTCCTCCTCTGGGAACTCTCAACATCAAATCATAACAATGCATCCTGAATTAGGTTGCTTTACCCTTCCTTTATAGCTTCCCAAAACCCTAATTCATTGTTGACCTTTTCCCTCCAAGTGACTTTTATTTTATTTTTTATTCCTTGATTAAATCACTTAATTAATTAATCACTTAACCATTTCACCTCTAAAAAGTGATTTATCCATCGCGATGGCTTCTCTAGCTACTAAAAGTCATTTCTCATCATCTTATCATGTAGTTCTCTTCCTCTCGATTCTGATGAGCGTTTACAATAAGAGGTTTCTCCAAGTAATATGCCTATTATGACCTTCTTAGTGAATTTAATTAAGATATGACCCATAAAAACTCAAAATTACGGAAGTTGTCTGAATGCAAAGAAACCAAAATGTGAAATGGATCCTGATGATGATCGATGCAAGTCAGGCCCAAATAAACCCCTTAATATATCCTGAACCTTCTATCACCCCTATCTAGCTACTCGGGTAGGCATAACACTCTGAAATGTTGTAATGTTATAATGTCCCAAAATGGGGACATTACAGTCCTCCCTGCCGAA
>SNQJ01S0014178.1:0-18357 GCA_010110895.2 Picea sitchensis
CAATGATTAAGCAAGAATGGTGGGACCAAACCCTAGAGTGGATTCACAAGCTAAGGAATGTGTAAAATTAGAGAATCAATGGGAGGTTCATGATCAAACAAAGGGGATAGGATGACACAATTTGGATGAGTTGATAAGAAGGGTTTTTGGGGATGACACATTCACAAGGGCAAAGCATCTTCTTTTCATGTTGGGTCTTTTGAATCGTAGATAACTATAGAAAAATATCAAGTTCTCCTTATAGTTAAATTTATCCAAGATTCCTCTAGTTCTCATAGCTTAGGAGGTTATGAGTTCAAACTCACCAATGGCTACCAAAGGTACCTAAGGTGCCACCATGGGGCGTGTGCTCTAATTTCAACCCAATGGTAACCAGTGTCAAGTTCATTGAAGGGTATAGGTAATAGGCCTCCAAGTGGAAACAAATGGGTTAATCACTTCAGAAGGATCTAAACCAAAGCAATTATGGAGATCAATCACCTAATTGAAAATGATAAAAAAAAATATAGAAGAATGTTGGCATTTCAAACAATCTCTTGTTTAGACCTTGTGATAATGGAATGGAGTGCAAGCACCAAAGATCACAATCATTCTTTATTACATTGTTGAAGGTGGAGAATCAAAACCCTAGGTTAAGAGGTTGATTGATCAAGGAAAGATGAACAACAAAACATCACTTTTTTTATAAACTCGAGAAACAAATGATTAACAATTTTAGAGGGATGTAACTAATTAACAAATAACAATGGTCCTCACAAAAAGTTCAAAATTAATGAAAGTTTCCAAAGTGATGAATATAGAATGCATGAAAGGGAAAATGATCTCTATATGTCCAAGAATTTGGTTATGAGTAGTTTAATTGGTAAGCAAATTTCCTATTTTCTCTTTTTTTAATCTTTTTGTGCAATATAGTTTTACAAAGTTTAAGTTTTTGTTGAAGTTTTTCACATATAATTTGATGACTTATTCTTAAAAAAATTGAATTTTAACATTGCAATAGTTTTACAAAGTTTAAGTCTTTGTTGAAGTTTTTCACATATAATTTAATGACTTATTCTTGAAAAAATTGAATTTTAACATTACAATATTTACAACAACTAAACTCTTAAATTCACATTTTTAAAAACAACATTATATAATATTAATCATTTATATTTACAATTTCATTAATTAAAAATAGCAATTTCCTTTATATTATTTTGAATGAAAACATAAAAAAAAATCAAATTATAATATGTTACATTGTTAATATGAAAACAAAAAACCAAATTATAGTACATTTACATTACATTTTCTACCCATTACTAAAAAAGTAAAACTTATAAAACTTTCTAAATCACAAAACTCAACTTTTTTTCCACAAGAAAAAATACTCTATATATTCAAAAGGATATATAAATATACATGGACGGTCTCCGCCAAAGGAGCCTCAGAGATGAACACAGCTCGAGGGTGAAATAAAAAAACCAACAAAACTGGCAAAATTCAACTTGATATCAATGAAAGACACTTTTCAATAGCACAACATTAACATGTAGGAATGAAAGACACTTTTCAATAGTACAACATTAACATGTGGGGCTTTAGAACATAACATCACAAATCAATTATGTGAATAAACAATAAAGACAAATTATTAAATTTCAAATGATCATGACAACCTCTAATCATAGGTAGCTAACATTAAACACCATGCAATAAACTAATAGTAATTAGTTCATTGTCTTTTCCATTTTTGTCTATTTGATAAACCATTGAATTCCATTTTTGTCTATTTGATAAATCATTGAATAGATAGGATGGAGAAGGCCATGAAATTGACCAATGGAACTTTAGACCATAACATCACAAATCAATCATGTCACCAAACAATAAAGACAAATTATTAAATTCCAAACTATGATGAGAACCTCCTAACATAGATAGTCAACATTAAACACCATGCAATAAACTAATAATGATTAGTTAATTGCCTTTTCCATTTTTGTCTATTTCATAAACCATTGAATGGACATAAACCATTGAATGGATAGGATGGAAAAGGCCATGATATTGACCTATGGGACTTTAGACTATAACATCACAAATCAATCATGTGAATAAAAAATAAAAACAAATTACTAAATTCTAAACAATGATGACAATCTCCAAACATAGATAGCTAACATTAAACACCATGCAATAAACTAATAATGATTCATTCATTGCCTTTTTCATTTTGTCTATTTGATAAACCATTGAATGGATAGGATGAAGAAGGCCATGAAATTCACCAATGGAACTTTAGACCATAGCATCACAATTCAGTCATGTGAACAAACAATGAAGACAAATTATTAAATTCTAAACAATGATGACAATCTCTAAACATAGATAGCTAACATTAAACACCATGCAATAAACTAATAATGATTCATGCAATAAACTAATAATGATTCATTCTTTGCCTGTTCCATTTTTGTCTATTTGATAATGGATAGGATGGAGAATGCCATGAAATTGATCAATGGGACTTTATCACAAATCAATCATGTGAACAAACAACGAAGACAAATTATTAAATTCTAAATGATGATGACAATCTCTAAACATAGATAGCTAACATTAAACTTCATGCAATAAACTAATAATAATGATGACAATCTCCAAACATAAATAGCTAAGATTAAACATCATACAATAAATTAATAATGATTGATCCATTGCATTTTCCATTTATTTATTCGATACACCTTTAAATAGATAAGATGGAAAAGGCGATGAACTAATCATAAGCTTACTACATAACACTTAAGCACTTAATTATTATAGCCAATGACAAACATACTCCTTCATTGTTGTTATTTTACAAATTTTCCATTTATTGAATTTGTGATGTTATTTTACAAATTTTCCATTTATTGAATTTGAACAGGGCAGACATCCAATACTATATTACATGTTTTTTCAACATTTCGCAACCATTTTCAATCCACGAAGGTTATAAGACATCCAATACTATATTACATGTTTTTTAACATTTCACAACCATTTTCAATCAACGAAGGTTATAACAGTGCAAACAAAAGCCCGAATAAAATAATTAATAATTACACAGATTTGCTATACATACTTCCCAATATTGAGAATAAGTTTATATAGATATAAGCTAATTATGAAATTTCAGATTTCTCAAAATTGAAGAGGTCATAGGATCAACTCTTGTTATGAAATTTAAGATTTCTCAAAATTGAAGAGCTCATAACTTTCTTGTTATGAAATTTAAGATTTCTCAAAATTGAAGAGCTCATAACTGTCTTCTTGTGAAATTCTCGTAACTTTCTTGTTATGAAATTTAAGATTTTCTCATAGGCCCAGGTCATAAGTTCAACTTCTTGTTGGACAAGAGACAAAACACTTTACTATTAACATCACTCACAAACAGTGACAAACATTCTTACACCCATGTTGTAACCAGGACGGGAGAACTTACACCCATGTTGTAACCAGGATGGGAGAACAATTACATTCTCCCTCTCTTAATGTAATAAATTCTAACTATTACTAAGTTTGAAGTATTATAACAAAAACTATCATCATTATCTTTGTGAAAAAGAGTTCAGCCAGATCTAAAACCAGCAGGTTCAAATCCTCTAGTTTACCCTTCAAAGCATTTTGTAATATAGTACATAACAAACATGCAAAGAAAACACAGAAGAAGAATTTAAATCAAAAGAAACTAAAAAATTTAAAAACCAAAAGAGAAAATCACTACCATTTACCCAATCAAAAAACTATAAATATAAAAAACATAAAAATAAAACTATTACCATTTATCCAATACAAAGAAAATATAGACCTAAAACCCCTAAAAACAAAATTATTACCAGTTACCCTCCCCTATCATACTCATACATATTTTTCACTTTCTGGTCAGATCTAAGCACGGCATGTTCATTTCACTTCCCTCTCCTGTAAGATTTGAAGCATAAATGTCCTACCCATCAATACATGAGCAAACAGATGGAAACACAAAAGATAACAGCAGATTTTATTCCAGAATCTTCACCGTATATTTTCAGTGATTGTTAATGAAGAATTCCCACCAAACCCTTCTTCCAAGTTAGAGTTCACAAACAATGCCCCTGTTAATAGTCAGACAAATCGGCTCCGACAAGAAGAGGTGGTGTTATAAAACACCATTATTACATCAAAGAAGCCGTTTTCTACTTGGAAGGAGACTTCGGGGACTTTGACGCAGTAGCCTTCTCCGCTTTCTCGGCGACCTTCTTGGGGAGGAGAACTTGATGAATGTTTGGCAACACTCCACCACTGGCGATGGTCACTTTGCCCAAAAGTTTTCCCAATTCGTCGTCGTTTCTGACCGCCAGCTGAATGTGGCGGGGGATGATTCTGGTCTTTTTGTTGTCACGAGCAGCATTTCCAGCCAATTCCAACACCTCGGCGGCCAGATATTCCAAGACGGCAGCAACGTAGACGGCTGCGCCGCCTCCAACCCTCTTGGCATACCGACCCTTCTTCAGAAATCTGGCGATCCTTCCCACCGGAAACTGCAACCCGGCCTTCACTGTTCTGCTCACAGACTTCTTCCTGGAGCCTGCTCCCTTCCGCCCTCCCCTTCCGCTGCTCTTTCCTGAACTCTCCATTTTCTCAACACCACTATTTTCTCCCGTTTGATTTGACAGAAAGCGTAAGAAACCACACAGGCAAGTAAATTGTGTCTGAGTGGAAGATATATTAAATAGTCGGGAGTTTCTATTTTAATACATTTTGGCTTGGGAATATATTGGACGGTCTAGATTTTACAGAAAACAACGGCCACGATGAAGCTTCGCTCCATCCGTGGCATGCCTAGTCGACCAATCGCAATGCTTTCACATATGCCAAAAATGTGTTTCTAAAGTCGGGCGGTCGGTTGTTTCCTTTGAATGTGAATGGGTTCACCTATAGCCCCACGAGATCTATATGTTGCTCGAGAGGGGTTCATGACAATGGGACATTTTTTTATCAATTATCTGCTTGGTAGTGGTATTTGTTCGTGTCTAGACCTTATTGCCATTACTTATAGTTTATGATATCTTGACTTGTTTGATCATGCAGGCACATTGTTGCTTGGGCATCTTTGGGATTCGGTTTGTGTTTGTAATGGTATCCTTTGTTTTCTGATAACATTGTCATTTGATTTTTACAGATCAAGACTCGAATGAATAGCTTAGATTTCTCAGATGAAGATCGAGATGAATAACCTATATTTCTAGCCAATTAAACCATAATATCTAAGTATAATGCAGGTAGTATCTAACCACAAATCTTAACTAGAAATTCATAAAATAGGAAAAAGTAAGGTGTTTAGCAATAACTATAACCTAATTGATTTTGCAAGAAATGTATAGTTTTGTGTTATCAAAAACACAACTCTATGCAGCTTCTAACTAAGCCTTGATCCATCTAGAGCCTTAGAGCCTTAATACATAGTGTAAATTCCTATGTTATATAAAAACTATGTTATACTAGAAGTTGTTGCTTCTTATATATAGGTATGATGGATTGACAAATGTAATGGATGTGAGGCAGACCATCTGCCTTTATAAAAACCGGTATGCATGCCAATATTGTAATGGCATTGTTGTGCACATTGATCGTTGTGGATATACATAATAAGACTCCTTTTTGAAGATTGCACTTTATGTTTCATGCTCCATGGTTGAGAATGTGTGTATTACCTTTATAGTCTTAATTTAAGTAAGCAAAACAATGTCCATTCGTTCTCTCCATTATGTAATTTTTTGCAAAATTGTGAGAAAGACTATTCTCTACATTATGTATTTTTTTGCAAAATTGTGAGAGAGACCGGTGTAAAGGAAAGGAGGTGGAGAAACAAACAAAATGAATAAGTCATTTGAATAGATATGTGGATAGCAAAATATGTGAAGCAAATAGATGATTAACTTGAATATATTCAAAAACCATTAAATCTTGTGTCAAACAATGACATAGTTCTGGACAATCACTTTGGCTATAGCATTTTACTTATACCCCTTCTATATGGAATATTTGACAACAATCTCTCTGTAGAAATTTCATAAACCTAGATGTTCAACTTGCCCATGGATGGAGTTAACCATTTATGTTAATTAACACAAACTTGAAGTAACGATAGTTGTACCTGTCTATCTATCTGACATTACAACTTGGCTTAATTAAAAAAATATGGTCTATTTACATTATTAATGGAAATAACATATGTTACGCTTTATCATTTTAATAATAGTATCGGGACATTTAAAAAAACGTGTATTTTATAATACTAATAACAAAATATTCATCAAATCAAGACCTAGATGATTAACCCTTATAGTTCTTAATACTTATAATAAATCAATTTTCGTTTTCTCTATATTGATTGCTCTTCATTGCTACTAATACTAAGCATTTGTGATAAATAATTAAGAATACTATGTGTGTTTCCTTTTATATACACTCAACCACAATATTATGGTCGACATACAAAACCCAATTGGTTGATTTAGATTTTAGATGAGATTGGAATGTTCGAAGGAAGTACAAAAACACAGTGTCCTTCACAACAACATACATGTATTAATCGTATTACCATCAATATTTTGTGATCTTACCAGCAAAAATGCAATTGATGGCTTTGCTTCAAATTATCTTATTAATTTCTCACTTATTTCTTGTGTAATGTTGTTAGATGAAAATATAATTCCTAAATAGCTTTTACCATCCACTATTATGTTTACATGAAGTTTTTTTTAGTGGTTTGTCTAAGATGTTTAACTGATAGTGATTCCTATCGGCGTTCACCATCCACTATTGATGTGGATGTGCTAGTAAATAGATAAACTCAATTTTTATCTACTTTGATTTCATTTGTTTGGTGAGATAATAAAAAAATCTTGATTTCATTTTTTGAAATTTAGATGATCGAGTGATCTTAAGATGGGTCAAAATTTATGAATCAAAGTTTTATGGTCTAATTTCTCATCAATCAAGTGGAACTATAACTTCCTATCAAATTTTTACTAGATTTGGAGGAAAGTTTCTATGGAAAAGAAATAGGTTTATCCACTTATTGAAATACTCTTATTTGATAGAACCTAGGTAAATTTACAAATGTTCTCGCATTGGGCTTGTTTGAAATCTTATATGAGTGAGTTAACAAGTGGACACATTGAAGCTATTGGGAAAGTTGTTTTTTCTCCCTCGACGTAAAGCTCTACCTTAATCTATTTATTTTTTCAAAATTTAGATGAGTCATCTTTGAATAGGCCAAAACCTCTAAGGACAAAGTTCCTTGGTCAAAGTTCCCATCAATCAAGTAGAACTATAACTTTCAACAAAATTCCTACCATATTTGGGTAAGAATTTCAACAAAGAAGAGATTGAGTTCATCCACTAACTAACTTGCTCCAATCTTATAAACTCTCTAAGGAAGTGAAGAAAGCATGTTAGCCTCATATTCAAACACATCTTAGAACTGGCACTTATCAAAGATGTGTCATCCCAAGATCGTGTCAAGGGGGGGAGTGAGCCTTGCACAAGGATTAAGAGTGTGGGAGGAATTGTACCAGTATATCAAATGCATGAGATACAAAGAAATTCAATGCAGTTCATCTGGATCCAATTGTGCCATACAACCTTGTGTTCTCGACTCCTTTAACACTCTTATCCTAGAAGTGATAACCTTTGACCAAGTACTCAATCCAATCACATGATAATGAAATTGTAACCAAACTATAGCCTTGGACCCCTTGGTAATAACAAATTTTTATTATTCTTAACACACCTCGAGATGCAATAAGCCATCATCAAGTATCCTTATTAATGTTAACTTTAGGTGAGATATCACACTGCAGTGAGGAACAAGAAAGTCAAGCTCTAACAAAATGACATTCATCAACATCTAGATACTCCAATCTTTTTTGTAAATTAGTAGTTCTATTATATTGATA
Source organism: Picea sitchensis (assembly GCA_010110895.2). NCBI lineage: Eukaryota > Viridiplantae > Streptophyta > Pinopsida > Pinales > Pinaceae > Picea > Picea sitchensis. Next base: position 7,974 of record SNQJ01S0014178.1, read on the forward strand.
ATGTATAGTAAAATTTGAAGGTGGTCGATGGTTTTTGTGAGTCTGTGGTTAGTTTGAGCGCATGAATGGGAAGACTTCAATAGGACCAAGCATTAGGGTTGAAATCCCCCACGCCCTCCCTTTTTTCCCGCTCCCTTTTCCTTCTCCTTTTCCGACGACCTCCTATGTCGTCCATTGGCTTGCCCGTCTCGAGTTTTTCCCCCCGATAAATATTAGGTCGCATCTATCAGTCACAAAACACCCTCGCAGGGACAGATGGCCCTTATTTATGACTTGGAGGTTGATTATGAGATCATTCCATCAGTTGGTAGAGATTTCTACACTTTCGAGAAGTTTTTGGAAAGAAGAAAATCATCCAAATCCTCCCCCCACTTCAAAAATGAGANCTCGCAGGGACAGATGGCCCTTATTTATGACTTGGAGGTTGATTATGAGATCATTCCATCAGTTGGTAGAGATTTCTACACTTTCGAGAAGTTTTTGGAAAGAAGAAAATCATCCAAATCCTCCCCCCACTTCAAAAATGAGAAAGGGCGCACCAATTTCCAGAATCTCTCCAAGCAAGCGAAGGTTGCAGCATCTCCCAAGGAAGAATGTAGGTTTAATGAATCACTCGTGGAAAAGGACGCGAAGAAAGATCCATCCCATTACCCCTATGTTACTCATTCGAATTCCATTTCTAAGTTGGGATTTTCAACACTGCAAGGCTTGTCATAGGGTGGAGAGGCCAATGAAAAATAAGAAGGCTTGTCTGCTGCGAGGAGTCAGTGCAGTGAGGGTTTTGGATTAGAAAATATTAGAAGTAGGAGAAGTGCCAAATGTATTAAGGAAAAGGGAGGCTCTGTCAAAATGGTGGTCGAGAAGGATATTCATATAGAGGAAATCTCGCTACACCGAAAAGGCACTAGTTGGACGTTTCAATGGCAAAGTTGTTGGAGAAAAATCATTTCAAAGGTGGATGGAGCAGCATTGGAGACCATTGCTCGGTTATATTCCAAAAGCTCATGTGTAGGCTAGGGGGTGGAACTCCTTTTTATGTCGATCTGAAGAAGACTATGCTCGACTATTAAAGGATAATTGGTCTTGGGAACCATCAAGTCTCTCTTTAAAAACATGGTCTGTGGATTTCAACCCACTCAGGGAGATAGTAGCCATCACAGAATTTTTGGAAATCATTCTCGGATTACCACAGGCCTTCTAGTCTAGAGATGCATTGGTCACCATTGGCAACAAGTTGGGCACTTTCATTGGTTTAGAGCCTAATTGGACATATAAAAAGGGTAGACGTTGGGCCTAGATCTAGGTCAAGGTGGACATCAGAGACAGACTGGTGGGAAACATTGACATCGTTTTTTAAGACAAAACCTAGCATCAGAGGTTATACTATTGGAAGCTACCCTTCTGATGCCATGGGTGCCACGAAATAGGTAACATATGTTCCCAATGCACTCGCTTTGCCCCTCTAGTTCATAGCCCCCCGTAAAATTTGGAGGGCGAAATCTACTTTAGGCAGATCAAGTGAGATGAACCTTGTCTTGATTGAAGGAAAGCACAAGGAGGTCAATTTAATCCCGGTAGTAGTGGTTTCCACCAGCAAATCCCTTAGAGATTTGGTTCAACGCGCCTCTCCGTCAATTTTGGAAAATTTACTTCCAAACTTTGTTTCTACTGCTTTGGATAGGTTTGAAGAAATGGGCATGCCCTCTCTGGATTTTATGGCATTCCCTTCCTCCCCCCCCCTCCCTGGAAAGATAGTCCCCTTGTTCCTTGCTATGTTACTCCTTTGGATACCCCTCTCTCTTCTGTATCCCCTTTTCACCCGGGAGAGACTGACTTTGCTTATGTTCCTCCCCCCCTATTGGTTCCCCCTCTCGCTAGTTATCCTCATTGGAGATTATAAACCTGAAGCCTCCTTCGCCTCCTCTTCCCCCTCCCCCTCCCTCGCCCCTAGTTCTGAAACCCCCTTCCCCCCTTCTCCTTTTGAGGCCTTCCCCCTCTCCCCCTTCCCAAGGATATGCCATGTGTTCTAAGACTCATCCTAAGGAATCTAATCTGTCAAAGGGAGGGCTAGATTTAGACCCCCCTCAACCCTCTTAGGCAGAAAGAAAATTTCATATTTACAAGGCTAGAGAAAAGGTTGCAACCAAAATTCGTAAAGGTACCCAATCTACCATTTCCAGGTCCCTTAGAGCGGGTATCACCTTGCCCCCCATGCAAAACAATTCTCCAATATTTTAATGCAAGAGAGGTAGGGGGGGCAAAAGAAACTATCCCTCAAGAGGCTTCTTCCGAGCCTCGAACCTGATATTATCATCTTCAGGAGATGATGTGTTCTCATGACAAATCTAGGGAGATTGTAGGATCATGGCTCAAAAATTGGTCCTTTAGCACAGTTGATGCAAGAGGTTTTTTGAGTGGGTTGCTCACAGGTTGGAGCCCCCACTTTAAATATTTGTATTCCTCAGTGACTCATTCTTCTATCTCTGTCAAGATCATTCACAAAGATTGTGATTTTTCCTTTACAAGTGTTAACATTTACAACCCATATTCTGACAGAATCCCCTTCTGGGAGGAGTTGAAAATTGCAAGTGTTTTCTCTAACCCCATTATTGTGGTTGGTGGGGACCTGAACTTCACTTTGTCTTTAAGAGAGGCATGGGGACCAAACCCTAGGGAAGACAAACGTAAAGATTTATTTTTAGCCTTTCTTGAAAAGGTGCATCTAGTTGACCTAGAGCTAGAAAAATTGTCCTCGACTTGGCGAAACTTGAGAACGAGGGATGACGATGTTGCAAAGGGACTGGACAAATTCTTGGTTTCATAGGCTTTCATGGAAATGGGTTTCCATTTCAAGTATAAGGTTGAGGATGGTAGTCTCTCGGACCATCGTTTCATTTCTCTACAATGGAAATCTAGTCAGATTCCCCCCTGCCCCTTCAAAAGTAAGTCGGGTGTGGTTGGAAGAGGAAGACTTCAAGAATTTAGTATACTCCTCTTGGGTTAAAATCTCTCCCTCAAAGTCGGAATCAATGATGGCTCATTCAAGGAAAACCTGAAAATTTTAAAAATTGTCATCAAACTGTGGCTTCTAATATGGAAATCCCATAGACAAAGGGAAATTATAGATGTTGAGAACATGCTCTCAAGTCTTCTTCTTAGTATTGATGAAGGCCCTATCAATCCATCTCAACTGGAGGAGCTTAAATGTCTGGAATATCTCATAAATTCTTGGTTGAAAAGGGAGTAATAGGATTGGAGGCTCAAAAGCAGAGCCCTTTGGCTAAAAGAAGGGGACAACAACACAAAATTCTTTCATCAATTCACCAACCATAGAAGAAGTATTAACACCATATGGGAAATCAAGGATGATGAAGGAAATATGGTTAAATCCTTCCAGGACAAGTTGAAGCTGGTGCAAGATTCTTCAAAAATCTTTTTAAAGCTCCTGCAGGATGTCCTATTCATGAAATCCTTGAAGTGGTATCCAAATTCCCCTGGGCCATCATGAAAGAAATGATAAATTCCCTAGAAGAAGAGGTGATGGAAGTGAAACTTTGTGCAACCCTCTCTTCCATGCAAAATGGAAAGATCTCGGGACCGGACGGTTTGACTGTCGAATTCTACAAAGATTTATATGAATTTCTTAAAGAAGACTTGTTCAAGTTAATAAGAGAATCTCAAAGAACGGGAAAAATCTATGGGGTGCTAAACTCCACTTCGTATGCCTCATTCCCAAAAAACAAAATGTAGAAATGTTTGGTGACTTCAAACCTATATCCTACTGCAATGTAGTGTACAAGTTGATAACTAAGATTATTTCTAGGCACCTAATACCTCTGCGCGATGAAATAATTGGCAAAGAGCAGTTTGGGTTCTTTCAAAATAGATAGATCTGTGATGTTGTAATTATCACCAAAGAAATCCTACACTCTGTCAAGAAAAAAAATCTCAAAGCTACAATTTTAAAAATGGACCTATCTAAAGCTTATGATAGAATGGATTGGACCTTCCTTCAGTTGGTCCTTCTTCAGCTAGGAATGAATCTAAACACAATTAACTGGATCATGGGATGCCTTCCAAGTGCCTCCTTTGTAGTTCTCATTAACGACTCCCCCTCTTGGTTTTTTAAGACTTCAAGAGGTCTTTGCCAAGGATGTCCCCTCTCACCTTTTATGTTCCTAATAATCATTAAGGCCCTAAGCATGATGTTAAAGGAAGCCCGAGCCAATGGACTGCTGAGAGGATTTAATGTGTCTAAATCAGAGATGGTTTCACACCTGTTATTTGTTGACGATAGCCTTTGCAATGTTCATGGATCGTATGGTGACCTATCGACCCTAAAAAAAATCCTCTTTCTATATAGCAAGGCCACATGAATGATGGTAAACATGGTGAAATCCAGCATTATTATCTATAATTGGTCGGAGACTGAATCAAACTCCTTCTCTAACCTTATCCCTGCTCAAATATTTTCATTATCATAAGGGTTCAAATATCTTGGTTTTTTCCTAAAACCATATTGTTATAGGAAAGTCGATTGGGCCCGATTAATCAAGAAAGTGGAATCAAGGATTTTTTCTAGGTGAATAGATTAATATCCAGAGGAGGCAGGCTAAACCTTCTCAAAGAAGTACAGGAAAGTATTCCAGTCTACTGGAACTCCATAGCAGCCATTCCTAAAGGAGTATTAACAAAAATTCATAAATTGAGCTGGCAATATCTTTGGGCGGGCCAAAATTTCCTTGTAGGAATTCATTTGTCTAAATGGTCTTCTATTGTGATCCCCAAAGAATTTGGTGGATGGGGTTTGAAACACATTCTTACCTTTTCTCGAGCCCTTGCTGGCAAGAACATGTGGAGACTGGAAGAAAGCAATTCATTATGGGTACGAGTCATGCGATCTAAATATTTTTCAAATGTAACCATTGTTGAATGGTTTCGAACCTCATTAAAATTTGTGCAAGGATCCATAGTCTAGAAGGCCTTGGTTTTGGCCTTTCCAATGGTAGGTAGGTGGGAAACTTGGATAATTGGAAACAATCGAAGTGTTTGTATCATAGAATATCCTTGGCTCGGGTCGAGAAATAATTTTAGACCATTTGTTCCCCTTGTTCATAAACTTAAGGACCTAAACGTCTCAACTCTATATGACGCATGTGTAGGCCCCCCTCAACTAAGAGGTTGTCTAGGATGTAAAATATTTTCCTCTTTAGGGCTCCCATTGGAAATTATGGACGAATGGGAATCCTACATCAGTTTATTATGCGAGAATTTCATTGTTTTGGATGAAGAAACTACACACTCCTTATGTTGGTCCAAAAATCCTAAAGATGGATCCTTTATAGTAAAGTTAGGATACAAAGCATGGCTTGAAGATGGCCACAATAGTCCAAAAAAATGGTGGAAACCATTATGGAAACTCAAAGCCCCAACCAGATGTAAATTTACCTTATGCCTCGCCTTGAATAACAAACTTCTCACCTGGGATAATGGTGTAAAAAGGGGATGGATCGGTATGAATCACTATGCTTTGTGCAAATCAAATTATGAATATGTTTCTCACATTTTTATTTCTTGTCCATATATAGGTCAGGTTATGAAGATAATAAGGGAAAATCTTAATGCAAAAAGGGATTGGAACAACGAAAATTTGGAGGAATGTTTCAAGATCTAGATTAAAGACAGACCCGTTAAACTTTATGCAGGCCTCCCTTGCTTAATGATTTCCATTATTTGGTGGGCCCGTAATAGTGCCATTTTTAAAGATAAATATGTCCCTCTAGAGGTTACAACAACCCTCACTCTCATCCAGGTCGCCGAGTTTCGCGACGACCCGAAAGGAAAAGAACCACACATTCTTATTCATCCTTCTATTGACTTTGAATTCCCTTAGGGATGCTTCGAAGGGGCTGGTCAAGGACACCTGCCAAAGTGTGGGGTTGGAGTGGTTTTAGTCTTGAATCAAAACCATTACATACATATTCAATATGCACCAGGCCCATGAACCAACAATAGGGTCGATTTCATTGCACTTTGGACTCTACTTGAGACAACTAAAGAAAAGGATATTCGAAAGCTTCAGGTGAAGGGTGACTCTAAACTTGTCATTGATTGGGACAAAGGAAAAAACAATGTTCAAAATCTTAGGTTAGCCTCAATAATGAGAGACATGAAACTGGATTTCCAGTATTTTGAGTGGCTTACCTTGCATCACATTCTAAGAGAACTAAACACCAAAGTGGATGAGATTTCAAAACAAGCTCTAGAACTGCAAGGTGGATCCTTCAGTTTCTATGAGTACTTCGATGGAACAGAAACTGAAGCAATGGAATTTCGCTTTTAATTTTGCTAACTTCATGGCAAGATGAACAATGATTCAAAATAGTTTATGTTTTAGTTTTGGAAAGATACCATACTTGTATATTTTTTGACAGAACAAGAAGCAATATGATTCGCTAATGAAAAGGCCGAAGACTTTATAGTTTTTGAAGTGAGCCATATAAAGGAATTTTGTATGGAATGTAACATGTATATTCCTTTCTTTCGAAATGAATATATGAGATTTTTTCTACAGGAAAAAAAATGTACAATAAAATTTACAGTTATATCCCTTAGCCACCTACCACCAGCGGAACTAGGTTTGATGAGGATGAAAAGAAAACATTGATTGACTAAATGCTCTTGCTAGCCATAAGGACAGTGTCTTGACTATACAAAATCGTCTTATGATGCACTAAGTCTAATAGTAGAGAGTGCATATAACTTAAATGAAACCAATATGAGAGAACATGATTTTTTGGACCACTAAGCATGAAAACAAAAATTAAACTAGATATAGATTGAGAGTAATTATTGATTTATGTCTTCATCAAAATTAATGACCCTTGTCTCCAATATACTTGCCTTAAGATCAACCTTCTTATCCTCATGGGTTTCTAGTTCCTCCTTGGATCTCAAGCTACCAAAGGCAGAAAACAAATGATCCCAATGCTTTTTCTTCAACTCCAAATTCTTGATGATTCATGCTTCCATCGTGTACATTTTCTTCTCCACACGAGCTTCCATCTAAGTTATAATTTGTAGGATGTTGTGGGTTTAATGATCCTTAGCTTCCAAATCACATGCCACCATACCTTTCACATGCTAATACAATTCCAAAATTCAAGCATATTTGGATTCTCAACCTTTGGTATGACCTAGATCAGTGAGCCAAGGTTGGACCTCCACATCAATTAGAATGTTGTGGATTCATCCATGATCTTCCTAAACTACATCCTCACATTTCTACAACCTTGTCATAGACCTCAACTAGGAATCTAAGGTGATGAACCTCAACAACATGCCTGATTGAAGCCATATTCTTCTGGTTAGGGTCGACTTCCTCATCCTTGTTATCCTTTGAAGTTTTCCTGTGAGGATGCCCATGATGAGAAGACTCGAACATGCTCACCAATAGTGAGAGCCAATATGAAAATATTTAATCCAACACTGATATCAATAGGTCCATTATCAAAGGACCTCACCACCATCCAAGCTAAACCAAGACAAGATGACCTTCCAAATAACCTCACCACCATCCAAACTAAACTAGGATTCAAAAATCTATCTCCAATGTTTCCATAACCACCATCCATCATCGCAAAATCAGACATCATAACTAATGCATAGGGGAGCGATGAATGTGTTTTGTAATGTACCTATTACCATGAAAAAACAAAAATACTATGATACCCATTAAAAATATATGCATGCAACATGATAAATATGCTCAGACAACTAACATTGATTTTAAAACCATGAATGTAAATATAAAAGCATACCCAACAACACTCAAACACATAAAATATAGAGTAAAATGCAACACTTAAACACAATAATTATACACAGTGGCCACCCGGATGGGGTGCCACCTAGTCAGAGTCAAAGGACACTTGGCACCAGGCATCCAAGGGAGTTATTAACCCCGGTCGCTAGCCCAAGAACATTAAATCCCCCATGGCTCACACTATGAGAGGAGTAATGGTAGTGCGTCTGACTGTAATAGTTGGGTTAATGGATGCACGATCCAGCCAGACCAGGCATACCAGGATCGAGTTGGCCATCAACTCAACTTTAATGGAGGTTGTTATTGGCACAGGGGTAGACCCAGGGTTCAATGCTCAAGAGCGCACCAACAAAACCCTAACTACCGGCCCTTTCAGCAACACTTGCGAAGCAGATGCAGTCTCACCCGAGGTAGAGGCAGGGGTGGTTGTAGGACTCCAGTGTCTATAACCTTAGCTAGGACACAGATATGTGATTGTAACACCTTAACATAACACTTAGCAGCTATAGATCATTAGTATTCAGCCTTAACTTACATCACAGGTAAACCCTAACAACAGGTCAATGTAGTATTCACCCAGATCTAGTATATTCAAGCACTAAGCACATTCACATAGGTTAGATCTAGCATTCATCCACATTATTAAACACAAAGCATCACATATCTATCTATCATTCATCTAAATCAAATCACTAAGAAAGTAAATACATAAACACATCAATACATCGCACAAAGCATAGCAACACAAGATATACCTGGTTCACCCCTAGCCTGGGGCTACGTCCACCAAATCTTCTTCTCTTTTATTGTCTTATGTCAATCTTCTACATGCATAGAGCCACAAGATCCTACTCCGCATAGGACAAGAGATCTGTGCGCACTTCGCTAGATCCTCCTTCCTCGAGCTAGATTACAGCACAAAGCCTCTACACAGTCTCTTATAGTCACTTGCACTTAGCCTTGCAAGTCTCACACAACATGCACAAATCATGTGAAACTATCACTTTCACTTAGCACTTAGCATCACACACTTGCGCCTTTTACTTACATTGCCTAGATTTCTATTTATACATTACAAAATGGGCCTAAACATGGGTAAAACCATGGGCCGACATCCCCATACCCGTTACATAAGCCCAAAACCCAAAAATCCCTAAACAAGGGGCCAAGATCCCACGATCTACGCTTTGACTTGTGCTCCACCTTCGACAGCCTGTCGAAGTCCCAAAATAGGTCAAAAGTGACCAAGGATCTCCAAAACTTGGTCAAGGGCCAACAGGCCCCCAACACTCACTTGTAACTCATCCCGAGTCACTTTGGTCTGGGTAGCTCTGCTTCAAAAGCCTTGATCTTGGCTCGAGCTGCTTTGACCTGTTGTTGCGCCAAGGCCTCTTACTCAATGAACTCTTGGATAACTGCTTCGTTGAAAGGTCCCTCTAAGCAATGTTCGACTACAGTGACTACTTGTTCCAGCTCTGCTCCTTAGCCTTCAATCTCCTCAAACAGTTGGCACGCTTCGTCCTGGACTGGTTGGAGCCTCTGAGTTACTTCCATGACTTTGCTCTGTATGGTGTGGACTTGTTGTTGAGCAGTGCGTTGTTCTTGTGATCGCTTCATCCTCTCAACTACGTATAGGGGATTCAACTGCACCTGTATTGTTGTTGCTTGTTGCTTTTCCTCCTGGAGCTGTGACTCCAGTGCCTTTAGTTTAGGGTCTTTAGTAAGTTGCTCATAGGTTTGTGCACTTCCACTGTTAAGTTGTTTACATTCCAGAGTGAAAGGTCTAATCCTCTCAACTGTGCTTCGGGAAGTGGCTTCTCTTTGATCTCACACGTCTTGTGGGGTACTTGGCACTGTTTGTAGCTCTAGATTTGCGATTCTCTATTGAAGTTGCTGGATAGCTTCTACAAGCTACACTACTTGATGCTCTACTAGTTCTTCTGCCTTCTGCTCTAAGCCGGTCACAGAGCGAAGTGCTCTGCTGATTGCTTCTTTGACTCTGAGTTGCTCTGCGAACAACTTCTCTCTCTCTTGCTTGACCTATACTCTCTCCTCTTCGAACTTGGTGTGGAGGTCATCCTTCTCCTGTTGTGCAACTCAACGTTGCTCTACCATTTCCTCTTGTGCTTGATTTAGGGCCACTATAGCATGTTCTTTCTCACCATCTTTCCTGCGATTAGCTAGCAGGCCAGGCGCACTATGTCATTCTAGATGGAAGCTACCTTGTAGCCTCATGTCCCCTTTTCTACATCGCCATATGTGTCTTTAATCCTCTGTGCCAATGCCTGATCTGCAGCCTTCCCTGGGTAGAAGTCATGTGGGTCGGGTCCCTGCATGCTCAATCCGGTGATCCTATGGATCAACGTCGGATCAACTGTGATGCGTCTGTCTAGCCATAGATAACCACCATGGTAACATGATAGCAGGAGCTTAACACATGCTTTAACCTCCTGGTGCCTTCCGAAATGTGGAATCTTCATCACATTGAGGATGGTGGACTGCGCGAGGTTCATAGTCCATGGTTGGGGGATTATTTTCGAGTTCTTCCCCTTCGTCCTA
>SNQJ01S0014178.1:21866-71014 GCA_010110895.2 Picea sitchensis
TTGTGTTGCAGCGTCTGTGTTTCAGCTTCTATGTTCCTGCCTCTGTTCTCCATAAACAATCGATTGCCATCAATGACAACCTTGATCATCTGCATCATCTCTGCTGTAGCCATATTTCCAACACAGATGTAGTCTCACCTGAGGTAGAGGCAGGGGTGGTTGCAAGACTCCAGTGTTTGCAACCTTAGCTGGGACACAAATTTATGATTGTAACACCTTAGCAGAACACTTAGCAGCTATAGATCATTAGTATTCATCCTTAACTTACAACGCAGGTAAACCCTAACAACAGGTCAGCGCAGTATTCACCCAGATCCAGTATATTCAAGCACTAAGCACATTCACATAGGTTAGATCTAACATTCATCCACATTATTAAGCACAAAGCATCACATATCTATCTATCATTCATATACATCAAAGCACTAAGAAAGTAAATACATAAACACATCAATACATCGCACGAATCATAGCAACACAGGATATACGTGGTTCACCCCCATCCAGGGGCTACGTCCACCAAATCTTCTTCTCTTTTATTATCTTTTGTCAATCTTCTACATGCACAAAGCCACAAGATCCTACTCCACATAGGACAAGAGATCTACGTGCACTTCATTAGATCCTCCTTCCCCGAGCTAGATTACAGCACAAAGCCTCTACACAGTCTCTTATAGTCACTTGCACTTAGCCTTGCAAGTCTCACACAGCATGCACAAAGCATGTACAACTACCACTTGCACTTAGCACTTAGCATCACACACTTGCGTCCTTTACTTACATCGCCTAGATTTCTATTTATACATTACAAAATGGGCCTAAACATGGGTAAACCCATGGGCCTACATCCCCATACCCGTTACATAAGCCCAAAACCCAAAAATCTTTAAACAAGGGGTCGAGATCCTGCGATCTCTGCTTCGACTTGCGCTCTGCCTTCGACGACCTGTCGAAGTCCCAAAATAGGTCAGAAGTGACCAAGGATCTCCAAAACTTGGTCAAGGGCCAACTGTTGTGGCTGTCAACTCAGGCTTCAATGAATTCAAGGGGTGTAAACAGGCTCTTGTTCTAGAGTTCTATTCCATTTCTCATCTGGCCTAGTGCATTCCTCCGGTCCAGCTCTTTGGCTCTCCCAGATTTTTCAGAATTACCTCTCTCTGTAACACTCCTTCGTGTACCAGGGACCTCTCACCCAGTTGCAACACCCTCCACTCACCTTTCATGCCCAACAACCTCAAGAACCCTCTCAGTACCTCTGTTCCCCCCCACTCCCCTCAGCACCCTCCATCTGCCTCCATTCCTTTAACCCTCCACCTCCACACTCCCTCCAGCATGCCTTGGGAGAGGGGAAAATCCAGGAGGAGTGCTCATTATTACAGTACCCTCTCTCGAGCAAATAGGCTCACCCCTTCCCAACGAGCCCTAATTGCTCATTTTGTGAGCCCTCGATGCTCTTCCTAGAGGATGCAGGATACTCTTCAGTCAGCTTCACAGTGTCAGCTCAGTCAAAGTGGAAGCGTCCTCCTCCAGAGCTCGCCTCCCTTTGTCCATCCCACCTCCGCTCCCTAGCCTGAACTTGGTAAAAAAGGAGGTTCCACCTTTAGGCGTGCGCCTTCCTCTGGCCACCAATCTCCTTGTCCCCCCAATTGTCAAACCTAGTGACCCCTAATATGGCGATGAGAGTTGTAAGGTGGAGGAGGAAATCCCCTTGAGCTGGCAATTGGCGAACAATGCAGTGGTTGCTGGACAGGAAGCAAAGAAAATCATCGCAGAGGTGGCTGGACAAGAAGCGGAGGAGGAGCAACCTCAACATTTTGCCAACTGCTTGGTGGAGAGCACCTTCTACTCTTATTCGAAATTCGACAGAGATAGGATGACCAGATGCATTCCCAAAGAATCCTTGGTCAAAGGATGAACATCTTGTTCGATGCCTTGATGGATTCTCCTACGTGCGCCATATGCCCTACATGCGGACAACGGTTCACCTTGGCCTACATAATACATGGAAAACCCATCTCATCTAAGGATTGAAGTCTTCAGGTTCTGTTTTTTTTCTTACTCTAGTTGCGGCATTGATGGTGCAGCTCACCATGACAATAGGATAGACGATCATACCGTTTTTTCCTATTTTTTTTACATAGTTAGGATTATAGTAGCTCTGTCTACAACTAGTCCTAGCGATAAGTTGCAGAAAGATTGTAATTTTTTGTTCAGGCAGCAAGATTGTAATTTTTTGTGTAAGCAATTTAGCTACGACAATGCCAACACTCAGGACAATGTGTCAATTTCTGGACACTATGATGCCACCTGTTCTGGTTTCCCATTTGTGGCGGAACAGGTGGCTCATACTAGCTATTGTACAACACACATATGGCATTAATATAAGGTTTCACTTTTATTCACAAAAAAAAATTATACACAGTGACCAAAACACTTATCTCATAAAAAAATGTCACCAATTGGCTGTGTATGAGGGACATTCCTCCCAACATTAGGATTTTCTATTCCATTTCTCTCAACAATAGTCCACCCAAGAGCTAGGTCCATGATTCCACAAGGAAGGAATGCCTCTTATGGCTAGTTATTGTTCATAAACAACAACCCAGTACCTAGAATGCTAACTCTTACAACAATTTCAATCCACCAACTGTCTTTCCCCACAACCTACACAACCTAAGGAATGTGATCCCTTTCCCTGCCTTGCAATCCCTCGGGATATCTCACTTCCCTCCAAGGCTCTAGCATAATTTGGCCACGAAATATCCCATTTGGGGACTCCAGGAATCTCATATGTAACAAGAGTGCTCACAACAACCTTCTTAAGGGTCTTGAGCAATTTCCTCAATAGAAAAATCACATAGATGCATAACAACCTAATTCTCCATGTAATTTCCAGCTTCAACAAGCTGTCTTTAGTATCCACTATGGATACCTTCCTTTTTTAGCACCAAACTCTTATTCCCCCCCCCCCCTTCTACACAACTATAAAAACTACATTCTTCCTCTACTTGAATTTCATTTTCTCCCATGCATGCTTGACTCTCCCAATTCCCCAAAAATGATTGTACTCAAACCATGTTATCATAAATATTTGAGATATAATGTCTCGTTCCAAGTGAACCCTCCAAGAGATTGAAGAAATAGCCTAAGTGATTTCCTGTAGGCTATAGTCAGTGGAAAAAGGGAATTAATTAATTATTTAATGTCATTGTAGTGGGAATTAAATTATTTGTAAAAGGTGGCATTGGGTAAGTAGTTCAAAAGGTGCCCAAGTGACTATGGAGATAATGAAAAGTCACTTAAACTTATTGAAGGGTAAAAAGGTTGTAAAAGGGTCAACCAAAGAATAAAAAGAAAAATGAGGGCATGCTCTCTCATTTTTCACTTGGCATTTTCCAAAATTGTTTTGATAGAGCTCTTTGTGGCTTTGGACTCTTTGGGACAGAAACCCTAGAGAGAATTTGGAAGANAATGATTGTACTCAAACCATGTTATCATAAATATTTGAGATATAATGTCTCGTTCCAAGTGAACCCTCCAAGAGATTGAAGAAATAGCCTAAGTGATTTCCTGTAGGCTATAGTCAGTGGAAAAGGGGAATTAATTATTTATTTAATGTCATCGTAGTGGGAATTAAATTATTTGTAAAAGGTGGCATTGGGTAAGTAGTTCAAAAGGTGCCCAAGTGACTATGGAGATAATGAAAAGTCACTTAAACTTATTGAAGGGTAAAAAGGTCGTAAAAGGGTCAACCAAAGAATAAAAAGAAAAATGAGGGCATGCTCTCTCATTTTTCACTTGGCATTTTCCAAAATTGTTTTGATAGAGCTCTTTGTGGCTTTGGACTCTTTGGGACAGAAACCCTAGAGAGAATTTGGAAGATTGGTTTTGGAGGTGAGAGTATCCACCCTAGATGGTCAAAGGGAAGAGATCATCCAGATTTATTCATTGTGCTTCATCACCAACAGAGTTATCCTTTGATGGTTGTGACTTCATGTGTGACTGAGTTTCGGAGGTGGTGGTTGAGTTTTGGTTTGCAGAGTTTTGATTATACCATCTTGTTTGGGGCGTGTTTATCTTAGTGGATAGAGATCTGATTGTGGGAGGTTGAGTTCACCAAGGAAAATTTGTGGGTTCCTTCATGTTGGATCACTTCATGAGTCTGGGAACATTTCAGTGAATAGGAGGTTGAGTTATCATCTTCCCAGGCTAAGATGGATGATAGATCTGAGTTTCCCTTGCATAAAAATAAATTATCTTGGAGGAAGTGACCATGTTTCTTTGTTGGGACAGATTCATTCTTACCAAGTCGAGTTCTGGGAACAAAGGGTGTTTACTCACTATGGGTCGATTTTATTTGCAACAGAATAGGTGCCATTGGGAGGTGACTTCTTGGCAACACTTATCTTTCAACAAAAAAGAGTCTATTATATGAAATGTACCCGAAAAATCAATGAGTTATTTCTAGTTTCGTGACTCATTATATGCTGGAAATAAATAAGAATATATCTGTTGTGTTTCCTTGAAAATATCATATGTTTGTATCGTGGTTTTTCCCTATGCTTGATATCCATATCTTTGTTGTATTATAGGAGTTCTTTTGGCATGATTAAACCATGAGAATCCACTCATAACACTTCAGAAAACCATTATAAATTATACAACAATATAGTGAAGGTTTTGACAGAGAAAAAGACACATATAGCCTAAGTGTTTGACGAAAGTCAACACTCAAAAACACTTGCAAATTGTTATATAAATGCAAAGAAGTGTGCAAACAGTGTCTAGGACATTACAATGGTATCAGAGCCTCAGTCCTTCCATCCCGAAGGGGTTTAATTAATCCATGTGGTTAGGAGACGAAGAAGGTTATATCACTTATAGAAGAAAAATGAAGCAAGGGGTAGAAAATATTGTTAACCAAGAAGAGATAGTAGAAGAAAACTAACCAGAGGAAAAACAAGAAGAAGTCACAGGGCATAATAATGAATATAGGGTTTTGCAAATCCTAGAGGGTATAGCTAATGGGAAACAAAAACTGGCACAACTCTTGACACAGTTGATTGCTACTAACCAGGAAAACTTGAACCATGGGGATCATAATGGTAATGGAGGCACTAATGGACACCATGGAGGCAACAATGGTGCATGGGGTCCCAATGGGAATAATGGAAACCATGTAGAGGGAAACAATAATCATGTTCCCACACAATTTGGCACCAGAACCACTGGTAGAATAATTCCCATGCCTCTCATGCCACAATTCTTGGGGAACCAACAAACAAAGAATCAGGGGAAACAAGTTCAGGTTGAGACCGTTGATGATTATTTGAGGGAGTATCAAGTTATGGGAGAGGATTTCCAGGTGGACATGTCACTACAATACTATTGCAATATCAAGTATAGAAACGGGCCAAGGGAGGACAACAAAACATTGATCTCATGAGGAAGATTGGGAAGCTCACCATTCCATCCTTTGATGGTTCAAGCAAATCCACAACTAGAGCTTGGGTTCAAAACTTGGACACTTTCTTCTAGTGTAACACTATATCGGAGGTAGAAGCAATTAAATTCACTACTTTTCATTTGGATGGGGAGGCCCATGAGTGATGGTACCATGGGTTGGTCACTTTGGGGCATGCCAACATCACCTCTTATTTGGACTTCACATAGAAGTTGCTAGAGGGGTTTGACAGAAAATATCTGGAGATACACTTCAGGGATTTGGCACAACTCAAACAGGTTGGGACACCAGATGCTTACATCACCGAGTTTCAGAGACTTGCAGTCATAGTGAAACATATATTTGAGCATAGGTTGGTGATGTTGTTCACATAGGGTTTATTCGAGCCACTATGTGTTTGGGTAAATGCATTCAAACCTAAGACTTTACAGGATGCCATTGTAAGGACACGGGACATGGAGGATTCAATCCCGAAGGAAAAAATGTTCTCCAAACCTTTCGTTCCACAGAAAGGAAAGGATAATAAACCCTTTCAGAAAGAGGGAACAAGTAAGGAGAATTTGGATGATACAACTCATAATGAGTTGAGAAGAAAAAAACTTTGCTTCAATTGCAAGGACCCTTGGGAACCTGGGCACAGGTGTATGGGAAAGGCAAAGGCACATTATATAGAGGTGTTATCAGATAGTGAGGAGGAGGAAGAAGTAGAGAAGTTACATGACAATGAGAAAGATGGATCAACTGAGGAGAAACCACATGAGAAGGTCAAGAGTGGAGTTATCACCACTCTATTGAATGTCCCTAGATTTCACACCTTCAGGATCTGAGGTGTAGTACAGGGTCAACGAGTCACATTACCGATTGATGGTGGGGCAACCCATAACTTCATAGACTCAGCCCTGGTGGCTAAGAGGGGCATTCCTACAATGGATTTTGAGGGATTTTATGTAGCAGTAGTTGGTGGGCGTGTTATGCCTTGCACACAAAATATCCCACAGTTATGCGTAACATTTGGAAACTAGACAATGACCGATGACTTCTATATAGTTGAGTTGCAAGACACCAATGTCGTATTAGGTGTCTAATGGCTTGTTTACATAGGAAAACATTCGATTGAATACCAATCCATGGAGATGGAGTTCAAAGAAGCAAATGGTAGGAAGGTGGTTTTGAGAGGCATGTCAAATGATGCTCTAGGATCATTTCGACCAAATGACTAGAGGGTATTTTCAGACATACGGATATAGCTTATGCAGAAGAGTGTTTGATCACTATTGAGAAACCTTCAGACAACATACCTCAATATCATACAGACATACAAACACTGTTGAGAAGACATGACATAGTCTTTAAGCAGATACCTCCAGGAAGACCACACGATAGAGGATTTGAGCACACTATTGAATTGGACGAGGGAGCCAAACCTATGATCACCACTCCCTACAGACATCCAAATTAATTCAAGGACAATATTTAAATGACCATTAAGGAGTTGTTGGAGATGGGACATATTAGGTCGAGCTCTAGTCCATTCACTTCTTCTGTAGTGTTGGTAAATAAGAAGGATGGAACAATGCAGATGTGTATTGACTACAAGGAATTAAATAAAAATACAATCAAGAACAAGTACCATATACCCATGATCGATGAGTTGCATGGGGCAGTATATTTTTTGAAGATTGATCTTCGATCAAGCTACCACCCGATCAGAGTAAGAGAGAAATATATTCCCAAAATTGTTTTCCAATGCCATTACAACCATTATGAGTTTCTAGTCATGCCATTTAGGCTAACCAGTGCACCAACCAACTTTCAATCTTGCACGAATCACATATTCAAGAAGCAACTGAGGAAATTTTTGTTGGTCTTCTTTGATGATATTTTGATATATAACAGGACATGGGAAGAACACTTGGAGCATCTGGAGGAGATCTTGAGCATCATGGAGGAACATTCATTGTATGCCAAGGATTCCAAGTGTGAGTTTGGCATGACAAAGATCTTATACTTGGGTCACATGGTAAGTTTTCATGGAGTATCAATGCATATAGAGAATACATAGGCTATACGAGATTGGTCACCACCCAAAAATATTTCACACTTGCGTGGTTTCTTCGGGATTTGCAGCTACTACAAGAGGTTTTTTCTTCCTGGATTTTGTAGCTACTACAAGAGGCTCAGGAAGGGGTTTTCACAAATTGACTCCATCCACCTATAGACCCTCTCACAAAGAAAGGGGATTTTAGGTGGATCAAGGAGGCTCAAAGGAAATTTGACAAAATGAAGGAAGCGGATGAGCACTTTCCCAAATCCTAACACTTCATGATTTCACTCAACACTTTGTGCTTGAATGTGATGCCTCAAGAGGGGATAGGAGCATTTTATGAAACAGAGGCATCCGATAGCTTTACTTAGAGAAAGAATCAGATCTCATAGATTTAAAAATACTCTACTCCATTTATGACAAGGAAATGTTCACCATCATGCATGCCTTGGCGAAGTTTAGACAATACTTGGTAGGTGGAAAATTTGTGGTTAAAATAGACCACAACTGCTTGAGGCACTTCTTGGGGTAAAATAAATTAAATGAAAGGCAACAAAAGTGGGTTAGAAAATTGCAAGCATATGATTCCAACATTGAGTATTTAAAAGGAAAGAAGAATGCAGTTGTGGATGCTCTCTCCAGGAATCATTAAATATTTTCACTTGCAGATATTTCAGCTGATTGGAAATCTCATCTCTTGGTGGAGTATTCCAAGAACCAATTTTCTTATGAGATGATGGATCACAGTGTCCAATATGATAGGTATAAGGTGGTGGATAACATCATCTACTATAAATACCACATATACTTAGTCAAGGAATCTACTTTGAAGGAGAAAATTATGAAAGCCATGCATGAAACACCATTGGTAGGGTATTCAGAATATTTTAAAACTTACAGGAATATTAGAGAGAGGTTCACTTGGAAGGGCCTCAAAGATGATGTATTGAGGCGTGTGAGATAGTGTGTGACTTGTCAACAAAACAAGTCAGAGCAGACTCGTCCTGAAAGATTAATACAATCGTTGCCCATCCCAGAGCAGAAATGGGAAATCATATCTATGAACTTCATCACAGGTCTACCAAGGGTACACGATAGAGAATGTATATATGGTGGTCGATTGGTTGACCAAATTTTCACATTCTTTGCCATATCCTCTAAATACAAGGCAACACAAGTAGTGTATTTTTTTTTTAGGGAGGTATTCAGAATCCATGGGTTGTCGAGGTATATTGTCAGTGATAGGGACAACATGTTCCTTAGTGCATTTTGGCAGGAGTTGTTCAAGTTGGCTGACACAGAGTTAGATTCTAGCTCTAGTTACCACCCTAAAACGAATGGACATACATATATCGTGAATATGTGGTTAGAAGGGTATTTATGTAATTACATGTATGGGTAGCATAAGGCATGGGTGAAGTGGTTGCATTTGGGGGAGCAGTGTTATAACACCATTTATCACAAATCCATTAGTATGACACCATTCTGAGCATTATATGGTTATGATGCTCCTTATTTTGTTGACTTTGAGTTTGGAGATAATAGGGCTCCCAAATCCAAGGGGTAGATCCTGAAGAGCCAGGACATACTCAAATCTCTCAAGGACAATATGTAGATTGTCCAGAATCAACAAAAGGTATATGGATATAGACACAGGGTCGAGTGCACTTCTGAAGTGGGAGACTTGTTATTCTTGAGGCTACAACCATATAGACAATATTCCCTAAAGAAAAGTGGAGAAGAGAAGCTTAAGCCATGTTTCTATGGACCTTACAGGGTGATTCATAGAGTTAGTAAGGTGGCTTATGAGTTGGAGTTACTGAAGGGAAGCAAAATTCACAATGTGTTTCATGTTTTGTGCCTCAAAAAGGCATTGGGACAACATGTCACTACTTCGACAGAGCTAACTCCACTGGATGAGGAGGGACAACTCATGTTGATTCCCGAGGAGGTATTAGAGGTAAGGGAGAGAAGGTTGTGAAACATGGTGATTTGAGAATACCTCATCAGATGGAGGGATTTACCAATAGAGGATGCCACATGGGAGAGTGATCAGATCTTCCAGCATCCTAACTTGTAGTTTCTTGAGGACAAGTAATCTCGTGAAGGGAGGAATATAATGTCTCTTTCCAAGTGAGCCCTCTAATATATTGACAAAATAGACTAAGTGATTTATCATAGGCTATAGTCAGTGGAAAAAGGGGAATTAATTAATTATTTAATGTCATCAGAGTTGGAATTAAATTATTTTTAAAAGGTGACATTGAGTAAGTAGTTGAAAAGGCACCTAAATGACTATGGAGATAATGAAAAGTCACTTAAACTTATTAAAGGGTAAAAATTTCGCAAAAGGGTCAATCGAAGAATTAAAAGGGAAATGAGGGTGCCCTCTCTCATTATTCACTTGGAATTTTCTAAAAAAAAATTGAGAGATCTCTTTGTGGTTTTGGAATCTTTAGGACGAAAACCCTTGAGAGAATTAGGAAGATTAGTTTCGGTGGTGAGACTATCCACACTAGCTGGTTGGAGGGAAGTGATCATCCAGATTTCTTCATTGTGCTTCATCACTAGCAGAGTTATCCTTTGATGGTTGTGTTCTTCTTCATGTGTGACTGAGTTTCAGAGGTGGCGACTCAGTTTTGGTTTGCAAAGGGTCGACTTGATTGAAGAGGGTTGAGTTCCCTATATGCCGAGTTATACCATCTTGTTTGGGGCGTGTTTATCTTAGTGGGTCGAGATCTGATTGTGGGAGGCTGAGTTCACCAAGGAAAATTTATGGGTTCCTTCATGCTAGATCATTTCATGAGTTTGAGTGCATTTTAGTGAATAAGAGGTCGAGTTATCATCTTCCCAGTCTGATATGGAAAACAAATCTGAGTTTCCATTGCATACAACTCGATTCTCTTGGAGGAAGTGACCATATATCTCTTTTGGGACAGATTCATTCTTACCAAGTCGAGTTATGGGAACAAAGAGTGTTTACTTACTACGGGACGACTTTATTTTCATTAGAAGAAGTCCCATTGGGAGACAACTTTTTGGCAGCGTTACTCTTTCAACAAATAAGAGTCTATTATCTGAAATGTACCAGGAAAATCAGTGAGTTATTTCTAGTTTCGTGACTTATTTATATGCTGGAAATAAATAAGAATATATCTTTTGTGTTTCCTTGAAAATATCATTTTTGTGTATTGTGGTTTTTCCCTATGCTTGCTATGTATATCTTTGTTGTATTATAGGAGTTCTTTTGGCATGCTTAAACCATGAGAATCCGCTCATAACACTTCATAAAACCATTATAAATTATACAACAATATAGTGAAGGTTTTGACAGAGAAAAAGACACCTACAACCTAAGTGTCGACGAAAGTCAACACTCAGAAACACTTGAAATTTGTTATAGCAGTGTGGAGAAGTGTGCAAACAATGTCTAGAACATTGCATGAGATAAATTTCCCACCAACCTCTTACATGAGTGTACTTTTCCCATACTTAATATCTAGGTGAGATAACTTTTCCACCAACCTCTTACATGCATTTAATGATTGGTTTGATAAGTCTATGGAGGTAAATATTTAATAATAAAATGATTTAGAAAAGTGGCTTGGGTTATTAGGCATGTGATATTTCCCCTGGGATCCCCACTCTCTTATGGAATCATATCCCCCAACATTCTCTTCCCTCTCGTATCACAACCAACGACACATTTTTATTTAATCATTTTATGTATGGATTACAATGCTAGGTTCTCCGACCTTTGATCATTACATGCTCTCTGGCCCATAACACATTGGATCACCAACCTATTTAACATATGTACAATTACATTACAATTCACATGGATTAAAACTAGGATGTTACATCCCCTTCCCCTTATTTTGCATTGTCCTTAATGCACATCACAATACAAGTGTGCATACATAATGATTTCACAATTTAATAACACTTGCAACAATTTCAACTAACAATCTTTCATTCCCCTCAACTTGCACAAATTAAGGAACTGTACCCCATTCTCTACTCTGCAGTCCCTTAGGTTGTCTCACTTATAGTGCTCCAACACAAATTTGCCAAGAATTCTCAGAGTTATAGCTCCAGGAACACTAGTCACAATAATTTCACAGTTTACTAACTCCCACAAAAATTCCAGCCAACAATATCTCATTCCCCTCAACCTACACAACTCAAGGAATGGAATCCCCTTTTGTACCACATAGTCCCTTAGGTTATCCCACTTCCCTTTAGGGCTCCAACACAGACCAACCAAGAAGACTTGGAGTTGTGGCTCCAGGAACTTCAACCGCAATAACAAAATCTCCCAATTTTCAGAATAATTGTGGGTACGCCTTCCATGTCGCATCTTCCAGCTCTTGCTTTGCTTCTTCTAACATGTAAAAATCCCACTGGACTTTACTTGTCCTATGAATTTTCTCTTGAGATTTGTTTCCTTCTAGTGTTCTTCTTTGTAGGTACTTAATTCATGTCTTCGTTATTTGGTTCTTCCTATAATATACATCAAGAAAATGCACATGTTATAGAAATTATCATGCAATAATTATCTTATCCATGAGAGTTTTCAACTCCAAAATGTAATAATGTATTCCAAAATAAGTTTGCAATCATAATCCAATACTTATATGTATGGATGTTTCTATGCTTCACAAAGCCACCACAAGCAAGAATTCATTCTCTGGCACAACCTCATGATTCTATCCACATGCATTCTTAAGTTGCCTCTTCCTTTCTATACTCACCCTCCAAGCTCAGGCATCCCCTTCTCGACTACACAATCCCTCGAGCAATTCATCATTTTCCAAGGTTTTCACGTGTAATACATCCATACATCCACCAGTGTATAGACCAATAACTTGTAGCAATCATAGGGTTTTCGTGTCATAACAATGGCCTTCTTCCCGAGCTTTCATATGTTCTATATCATATACACATAGTTACCATGAGACATCATCAAAATAATTCTCATTATAAATTTTGAATCTATTTCATAAAGAGAATCATATTTCCCCAATATGAGAATCCTTCTCATAATGTTTGGCTCTTGCAAATGGTAGTACCCAATATTCATTATGGCCATACACTCATTGTCGTATCCAAGACCATTCTACCTGCAATATGTCTAAAATTTCAATCAACCAAACAAACTGTGAGTATCCATGAACATCATCATTTTATCACAACATTTACAACAACCTATGAAGTCATATTATAATTATAACATACTAGTAATTTAATCACCTTCAACTGTTAGTCATATCAAATGGAATGAAACTATCCTTCATTGTATATGAATTATTTAGCACACCAAACCTTTCATAATGCAATCAAATATTTATGCCAATAAACAAATGTGTCAATACTCACGATCACATCTATGCAATGCATCCCTGCATTGTTTCTAGAATACCACATATCTATATCATGTATTCCACCGTGGTGAGTTGAAAGGTCTAGCCAAATCCTTGACACCATCCAAACTCTTCCATATTACTTGTTTGTCCATTTGGATACCTTCCTCTTCAACCCAAACACAACACTAGGAATATAATCCTCTAGTTCTCTCCAGTGTCGGAAAGGAGGATGCATTCCAAAACATCGATTATATGTAGGAAACCATTGGATACTTGTGTAGCACTATAGCCTTTCCATATCCAACCATATCATGGTCTCACACATGGCAAGCTCTACTAGCACCCATTTCTATAACAACAATATATCTCTTAACCTAACTTAGTTATGAACTCATAACCAATATAACATGACATTAAATTTCATATGATTTCATTCAAGCATTAAATAACTTTTGTATACTCAAGGCCCTTTGCCTTTACCACATCTAGTGGAGGGTCATGCTCATAATACACATTATTTAAATATTGAATTTTGATTGAGGGAACTCTTACCTTAATTCCCGTCAACGTCTATGCAACACAAGCAACCAAATTCATACATGCATCGTTGTCATCAATTTAATTGATGTTACCTGGTCAACTTATATCTTGTAGAGGTCCAAAAGCTCCCTTCACCAACCTCTTTTAATCATTTTACCATCCTCATTTTGTCTCCATATGGATGACTATCATTTGCAATGGCACCATCAACACCTTTAGTCTTGCTCTAAAAACATTTTCTGGATACATAATCCATCATTAGTCACTTTGAACTATCATAACATTATTATTTTATATCTAACAACATGATGCTCTTAGTCTATATGCATGTTAAATATATGCCCAAGAATTTTTATATGCACTAATGCACATCTATATGCACCAAGCATTATTTCTTGGCATGCCTACTAGTGCATATGCATTCTAGCTTTCCTATATGAATTATGTATCACTTCTTAACATGCTCTCCAATGCATATTTGTTCTAGCGTCTTGTGTTATATGTGTTTGTCCTTAAAACCCTCCAGATTCTTGTAACCTCGCGTGCTCTCACTCTTCTCATTTGTGCATTGTTTCTTCTTATATGAAAACCTCCCAGCCAAGTCCAACATGGACATCTTGCATTCCCAACCAATATATCCCATTGGTATTGTAACCCCATTATAAACTACCTTTACTTAGGCAATCATGTTTTGACTTTATCTTGCATGAACCTTCCATCATGTTGTAATGTTTCACTTTATGTCATTCCATTTTATCTTCAAACATTGTCCAACATAGAGATACTTTCCTTCTCGTATGCCTTCTTAATGTTTCCATTCTAAAATTACTGCATTTCTAATGTTAATCCATTGGCACCCTTTAGGGTGGATGAACCTTACTTTTTTCATCCCTTGAATGATTTACACTTGTACCCTTCTTCCACTATGAACTTTGATAACATAAGTGGTTTTCTTGCCCTAAAGACTTCAATCATAGTTGTCAATTTATAGCTAGCAACTCTTCTAAGTCTTCATATACTAGTCCCTAGAGATGATTTTCCCATCCCTATGACTCACCCATTACCTTAACAGGTACTTGTTCTTTTTGCAACATGCTTTGAAACCATCATTACATTTCTACCTTCAAGGTTAAGGAAATTTACCTTACCTTCTTGTGCAAATTAGTGTCATCATTTACCTATTGTCTTGCTCCATCCTTATGCTTGCCATGGTTGCTTGGTTGTACATAATAACCAACTACAATGGTCATGAACTTTATAGCTCTTTTCTCCATGATTGCACCATAGAATTATATTCTGAAATAAGCCCGCATAATAGTCATTTATGATATCTTATCATATTGTTAATAATCCCCTGACATAACACTCTCTTCTTGATTATTCCCCTTCTCATCAACAATACCCTATTATTAAAACTTAGCCCCTTTTCATTGCTAGGTTGTTACACTCCCAAATTTGCCTTCATAACATTAAATAGGCACCATCAAGGAATATATATGCATCCCTCCTTTCTCTACATTCACATTTGTTATGCACCTTTATCTTTTGGAAATAATTTTCCAAAAATAAAATTGTTTTGGAGATCCTCCACATTTACAGTTGCAATGTTTATGGAGTCTAGATGTTTTGTTACTGTAACTTTCCCAACACAACCAAATTCATCTTTTAAAATATGAGACATACTATCATTTTCTCCTCTGGATTACCCTTCTAACGGTTGTACTCATGCCTCGATCCGAGTTGTGATATGAAAGTTATGGATTTCTAAACTTGTCATCTCTACTCAATTGTGCCTTGTTTCCACTAGTGCAATCTAACTGAGAGGCCATCTTCTGCCACTGATAGAGGAAAATATGGCAAGAAACGAGATTTTTTTTGTATTGGACACCGATAGTATTCCTAATTTTGAGTACATAACAACTTTCATATTTAGGATTTGGTGCTTCATTCAAATTCTGCATTAATCTGGAATCATCCACTTTGTCCTTTTTGGATTTTCTCATGACTTGTAATTTTTAGTGAAAAACTGTTATCTCCCAAACAAAGAAAAACTAGGGAAACTTTAGTAATACAATTGTTTATATATTTTCGAGGAGGTAGAGTGTTGACTAAATAATTTTTTCTAGATTTACAATTTTGGGGGTCCCTTTTCCTCTGAAAATCTCAAAAATCCCCAAAAAGTGGCCAAGAATAGTAGATTTTTCTCTATTTTGGCACCTCCACTCCAAACACTTTGGAATTTGGCCAAAAACACAATTGAATATCTTCATGTATACTTCTTGGACTCATTGTAAAAATTCCATCAATAACAAGGGCTCCTATCAAAGAGTGCAACCCTATTCTTCAAAAATCTCTAATTTGTCATGTTTGGAAAATTGAAGTAGAATTGGCCATTGGCCTTCACTAACACTTTTATGGCCCTTGACATTGTGGACTTAACCCCAAAATTTCATATGATTTAGAGCTAATCTAATCTTGATATATCCAAAACAAATTTTGGCTCTAGACTTCTTTTTTAATCTTTTGCATCTTTCTCCTTTTCTTTTCTTCTTTGTTGTGTTGCACGAGAAATATTCTTCCATTTGTGTCACACGTAAAAAATATTCTCATGTGATATCATTTTTTTATCGCACGTGAAAATATTCTCATGCGATATCATTTCTTTATCACATGGATCAAGAGATCTTATTACATGTAAATTTTTTATTTCACGTGATATATCACATGGCTAGGAAAAACTTTATCGTGCAACAAAAAAAATCATCCATGTAGTGTATCACACTGATATTTTATTCAACACAATATATCGCATTGCACCAATTTTTTTATTTTGTGCGACAAGCGAGAATTTCTCAAATTTTCTTCAAGTTTCTTAAAAAAAATTCTCTAAGTTCTTCATCTTGAAGTATCTATCACACCCTAGAAAATTACCTCTTTTGCGATGTATCACACCGTAAAATTTTACAACACAATATGTATGTTGCACCCTTCAACTTTTTTTCATTGCGATAACTCTAATCTCCTCTCTTTATCACATCTCCAGAACTTTCTTCTTATGCAATGTACAATTTTTTTTATGGTGTGATACATCTCATCGCCACAAACTTTCTTCCTCAATTTTTTTCTAAATCTCAAGTCCACTTCCTAGCGATAACACTATGTTGCATGAAAAATGTTTTCATTCAATACACACTATATCACACAAAAAATGTTTTCGTGCGATACACAAAAACTTCCACCCAAAAATATAAATCTTGTGGTGTATCACATAGAACTTTACTTTGGTGCGATACACCGCATTCACAACACAATTATTTTTGTGCAATACACAAAAATTCTTCAAATTTCAAGAAATTTTCTATGTCTTTAACCCATCTTCTTGGGCGAGAATGGGGTATTGCATCAAAAATATTTTCATGTATTACACACTATATCGCACATAAAATATTTTCGAGCAATACACATAAAATTTACCAGTCTTTTTTACACTTAGTCATTTTTCTAAAAACTTCAAACTCACATCCTTCATGAAGTCCATTGACTCGCCCTTTGAGCTGAATTCAACCATGTGGCTGCCAAACCGACCCCCATCTCGGATTAGTCCTATTACAAAATCAATATTTTAGGATTTCGGCCCCGATTTCTCATGTTGGGTGAAATCAATTGCCCCACCCAACTTCCACATAGACTAAAACTCTACTTCCTTGTAGCAAACTCATGCAGGCATGGTGTTGGAACATATCACTATGAGACCAATCTGTAATGTACCCATTGCCATGCAAAAATGGAAATATTATGATACCCATTAAAAATACATGCATGTAGCATGATAAACATGCTCACACAACTAACATTGATTTTAAAATCGTGAATGTAACTATCAAAGCATACCAAACAACATTCAAACACATCAAATATAGAGTGAAATACAACACTTAAACACATCAAATATACATAGTGATCATAACACTTATCTCATAAGAAAATGTCACCAAATGGTTGCATACGAGGGACGTTCCTCCCAACCATATGATCTATTGTTCCATTTCTATCAATAGTAGGCCATTCTTGAGCTGGGTTTATGAGTCCATGATGAAGGAATGCCTTCTATGGTTGGATCTTGTCCACACATAACAACCCAATACCTAAAATGATAACTCCTACATAAATTTCAATCCACCAACTCTCTTTTCCCTCATCATACACCAAGAAATGGGATCCCCTTCTCTACCATGCAATCCCTCAAGATATCCCACTTCCCTCCATGACCCCAACAAAATTTAGACAAAAAATATCTCAGCTGGAGACTCTAGGAATCTCAAATGTAAGAGGAGTGCTCACAATTGACTTCTTAAGGCTCTTGAGCAATTTCCTCAATAGAAAACTCACTTACGCATAAAAACCTAATTCTCCATGCAATTTATAAATTCAAAAAGATGTCTTAAATATCCACCATGATTTCCTTCCATTTTCAACACTAGGCTCTCCTTTCCCCCCATTCTACCCAATTGTAAAAATTGTCTTCTTCCTCTACTCGAATTTCCTTTTTTCACATGCATGTTTGACTCACCCAATTCCCCAAAAGTGATTGTACTCAAACCATGTTGTCATAAATAGGTGAGATGAATTTCCCACCAACCTATTGCATGAGGACGAGCAATATCCAGCCTACTACGCAATATTGAATGCTGCAACAAGTGGATTATAGGCCGTCAGATGTAAATTGCTTTTATATCCAACGACCTATAATCCACCTGCTACAACATTCAATGTTGCGTAGCAGGATGGATATTGGTTTCCCTTGCATGAGGGTACTTGGCCTATACTTCAATATCTAGGTGAGATGACTTTCCCACCAACCTATTACATGAGTGTACTTGGCATATACTTCACTATCTAGGTGAGATGACTTTCCCATGAACCTCTTACATGTATTCAATGTTTGGTTTGACAAGTCAAAGGAGGTAAATATTTAATAATAAAATGATTTAGAAAAGTGGCTTGGGTTATTAGGCATGTGGGATTTCCCCTTGGACCCCCCCTCTTATGGAATCATAGCCCCCCAACGTTATCGTCCCTCTCATATTGTAGCCAACGATGTAGTTGTATTTAATCAATGTATGTATAGATTACAATGTTAGGCTCTGCAACCTTTGATCGATACATGCTCTATGACCCAAAACATGCTGGCTCACCAACCTATTTAGCATATGTACAATTACATTACCATTTACGAGGATTAAAATTGGGATGTTACATGTTTTATGGGAGAGTATTTCCCCATTACTAGGGCATCCTTTCTCCCTCATTCGACAATGTTTAACCATAATGTTGAAAGTCCCTTCATCCACCAGATGGAGCAACTCCTATTCCTGTCGACGTGTGTGAATCACAACGGGTGATATCTTTTGGTGACAACCCTTTCGGGTGGCTTGAGTCCTTGTATTGAAACATGGAGTAGCCTACTTTAAGTGGACCCACTTCCAAGCTTTCCCAAGTTATATGGAGATATTCTTGGGTTAGGTTTACTCCTTTGTTGGTCAGATGATTTGCTAATGTATTGACCTTATGTTTAACATGAAAAGGGATGATTCTTGGGAGGTGATTAGCCAGCTTTGTAATGTGCTCTAGAACTCTAGAAAGACACAAATTTGTTGTGATTTTGTCCACTCTAGATCCTTTTTGGAGATTATTAAATGAATTCATTATTAATTATGAATCTCCTTTAATGATCAGTCTAAAAAATCAGTGAGCACTAGCTACCTACAATTTTTTTTCCAGTGCTAGGAGTTATGTTGCATTGTTGGTATTGAGTCCTCTGTAACGAACATGGACCACAATAATTTATCCCTTGTGGTCTTTGAATTCCCATCTAGTTCCAATATTGGGTCTTGGGTTCCCTTTGGAAGCTCTGTCAAAGTTTAGTTTAATGAATCCTAGAGGAGGTGGTGATCGAACATATAGAGATTTATTTAGATTCATTCAAGGCTCTGCGGATGCTTTTAGAGTATCTGTTGATAATCCCCACACTCGAAGGATAACCATTTATCTGGGTGTTATATTTTTTTCCTCAAGTTTCTAGGGTATGTTGTGGATGGTTTCTCTGACGTTTTTAGTTATCCCTGGCCACAACACTTATTTATCCATCTACTGATCCTTGAAGATTCTTCTATTTCTCTCTTTCCAAGTTTGCCAAATTAAGAAACCTGGGAAGAGCTGCCTGATTTTGTTCAAAATCAAGTTGTTGAAGGGCGAGTATCTCCAATGTTCTAAAGTGGTAGAGATGTCTCCCCTTTATCTCTCTGATTGATGAAACATCTATGCTCCTTTATCCCAAAGAAATTTGGTACTATCGCATGAGTTGAATAAATGTGTGTGTTCTCCTTTACCTTGCCTCACATTTGACAAATAGAAGGACCTTCATATCCTTTGTGGATTAGCTTATCCCAAGAGAGAATTTTACATTTTACTAAGAGAAATAAGAAGGTGGAAATCTTGGGCCAAATTGAAGGATTCCATTATGGGACCAAGTCTTATTTTTTTGCATTATGTGTTTCTGATATTAACTGATAAGATCCCTTCACCAAATAGGCTTCGAATTCCTTTTGGCCCCATTTGAGAATGTCTAGGCTATCTTTAATTTAGATTTTACGTTCATCTAGAGTGGCCTTCATGGTTTCAACTACTTCCTAAGGAACCTCTATTGGTCAAGCATTCAAATGTGTTCAAGTTATCCAAATATCTACATTTCCAGTTTCTACATATTTCCAATAGTGATGTATATGGGTGCATCTCGAACTAGTGAACATCTCTTTTACCTCCTGCAGAGTTTGCAATAGATTTAGGGTAGGTTATTGTTTCCAAGAGTCCTCCTAGAATAAGGTTGATTGGCTAGAGTTAATTTCCTAGAAATAATGTTGTTGTATCATTTCTTTGTTTTTCCAAGCATTACACCGGATCATGGAGCTAGGTTGATTATCATCCATCCTAATGAGTTTCTCCTCTACTATGCCTTCTCCATATTTGTCTCTCCAAAAATTTTCCCATAGGTCATTTTTACCTTTGATCCGTTTGCCATATTTTCTCCTACTAAAACATTGTTCATAGATTGAATGTCTGTAATACCCAGTCCTCCTGCACTTTTCAAGAGACAAACCTTGTCCCATACAGCCAAAGTGAAATTATTTCATTGATTGGATGTCTCCATCCCATACAGCCAAAGTGAAATTATTTCATTGATTGGATGTCTCCATCAGAAATTTCTTTGTATTGCCCAGGTTGCCTTAATGATATTCTAAGGTGTTGTTAACATTGAGAAGAGATATAAGGGCATTCCCTATATGAAATACTTGAGGATGAGAACCTTTCCTGGTGGGGATATAAATCTAAAGGTCCATTTTCTCAGTTGAGTTATACTTTGCTCAAAATATATTCCCATGTGAAATTTTGTAAAATCATTGTCTACTAGAGGTGCTCCCAATCATTTTGATGGGAAAGTTCATTTTTGGAAACCTAAGATTCAAGAAATATTATTTTGAATGTTCACATAAATATTGAAAAACAAGATTAGGGATTTTCCATGGTTGATTTGAGTCCTTGAGGCCAAGAGAAAGAGATCTAGAGTTATTTTTATGGCTCAAGCCTTTCTAACTATGGGGATCCCCATCAACATTGTGACATCAACAAATTGGAAGTGTGAAAGTGGATTTAAATGCTTCGAGGTCTTGATTCCCTAGATGTTTCATTCTTGAGTCACTTTATTTAGACTTAGATCAATATCTCCTGCCATTATTATAAAAACAAAGGGAGATAGAGGATCTCCTTGTTGTATACCTTTGCAGGGATTGAATGGTCGGGAGGATGCACCATTGATCAACACAGAAAATAAGGTTGGGGGAAAAAATTCAAGCACCTATCTCATCCATTCCCTGTAGAATCCAAAAGATCTTAGCATTTCTTCCATGAAGTTCCAATTAAGGCGATCAAAGGTCTTGGACATGTCAAGTTGTATCATCATTCTTGATTTTTTTGAAGATTTAAGAGTGTGGATAACTTCATGAGCAATGATAATCCCATCCAATATCTGTCTACCTTCTATGTAGCCCCCTATTCTTGGGAGGTAATCATTAGCATTATGGGTTTGAGGTGGTTTGCAATTACTTTGGATACAATTTTGTAGATATCATTGTAAAGCAAGAGCAGCTAGAATTTGTCTATTGTGTTGGCTTCTTCTACCTTGTATATTAATGTCATGAAGGTTGCATTAAGGGCTCAAATAATTCCCCATGATCTCCTAGGGTCTTCCATTGTTGCACAAGCATCCTAACCCTCAATTACCCAACAATATTTGAAAATTTCAATGGTTAAGCCATCTGGATCTAGAGACTTACCAATTGTGATTTCATTGACCACTTGCTCAACCTCTTCTATGGTGATATTTCTCATAAAGGCTACATTTTGGCTTTCTATTACTAGGGAATGAGTGTTCTCTAGAATCATTTGAGTCACCCTTGATATATCCTCTTTTGGTTTCATTAGAATATTGAGGTAGTGAGCCCTTAAATCTTGCATATATTTATGTGAGCTTCCAACTTATCTCCCTACACATTTTTTAAAGAGGTGATTATGTTGTGATGTCATCTTTTAATATTTTATCATGGAAAAATGTAGTTTTTTCTCACCTTCTTTTTCCATTGAATTTGGGATTTCTTCCTCCAAATCATCTCGTCTTGTTGTGCTATGATATATAGTTGATATTGGACTTGATCCTCTTGTAGTTTTAGCTCTAGTGTTCTACCTCCGATGATTATTTTCTACTAGATATTTTCCATTTGTTTTTCAAGCTCCTTCTAAGCTTGCAAGATGTTCCTGAAAACATATTTGTTCCATAATTTAAGCCTCTACTTAAAGGATTTCAATCTTTGTTGGATTACATACATTTCATCCCCCATTTTACTACTCTTTGACTTTGTTTTTAAACTCCAAGTGTGAGAGCCAAAATTTATTGAATTGGAAAGGTTTTAACCTTGGTCTTACTTTGTTATCCCATTTTATGCTTATTGGCCAATGTTATGACCCAATGGGGGAATATATGGGGATAAATGTGCATATAATGTGTAAATATATATGTAATAGGGTCAGCCTAATAGTAAAGGGGCCTCATGTGTAGGTGTGAATAGGTATGTAGAAAGATCATGTTTTCATTATTGTGGACATGGAATTGTGATGTATGAATGTAATTGGTTATTTGGAGGATGTTATCCTACTCTTTAAGGAGACATTGTATAACTTAGTTATCTTGGAGTTGTTTTCCACGCTCAAATTATTTACATGGTGTGTACTTATATTATGTTATGATAATTTAAGCATTTGGATCATTACATTTGGTATCAGAGCATTGATCATAGGATATTTCTTCCTCAAACAAGTCATCTTGGAATTTTTGCTATAATTTTTTTTCAGGTCCACTTCAAAAATCGAAACTTAGAGGATATTTAGAAGACATGTCAAGGTACGTGTGGTACGGATTTAAGCTTCCGGTTCATTTTACTTTTAGAGATACACTCTGTGGAAGATAGGTTTTTTGACTCGTCATATATGTAATGATCCAAATGCTTAAATTATCATAATAAAACAGAAGTACACACCATGTAAATAATGTGAGTGTGGAGCACAACTCCAAGATAGATAAGTTATACAATAACTCCTTAAAGAGTAGGATAACATCCTCCAAATAACCAATTACATTCATACATCACAATTCCATGTCCACAATAATGAATGCATGATCTCTATATATACCTATACACACATACACATGAGGCCCCTTTACTATTAGACCGAACCTATTACATGTATAATTACATTTAATTGTAAATTTATCACAATATATGCCCCCCTTTGGGGTCATATCATACACATTTAACCCCATATATGCCCCATTGGGTCATAACATAGTATCCTCCTTCAAAAAGCTTTGTCCTCAAGCTTTGCAATTAAAGGCTTCACGTGTGATGAAACCAAGTAATATTATTTTCTTGTGTTCTTGCTTTCTTCATTCCATTGATGATGATCTATCCATCCAAAATCAATTATTTTCAGTCTTAATACCGGGTGTCTAGTTGTTGCATAGTTTTTTCCCTTTGATTCCATGTATTTTTGTTGTAGCTTCTCCAATTTGTAGTGTTTATTAGTCTCTGATAATAGCTTGTTGAAGAGTGGTTTTGTGATGTTTTGTTCCATGAATATTGACAAGCATTCCATCTTCTTCCTTCATAATGTTGATATCGACCTTCTTGTCTTCCTTGAAATGTTTCCTGTTAATGAGGGTGTCGATATGGTTCCACTTTTGATGGTTTTTCTTCACTCTGCATGTGCATTTCATCTATATTTTTTTTTAGAGACAATGGAATCTTGTATCTTCCTTTATTTCTCTTTGATTGTTCTAGCCTTGGAGATAATACCATCATATTTGGCATGTACATCCTCTGGACGGAGTTCAATTTCTTCATCTTCCAGTGACCTTATTGAATCTTGTCTTATTTCTCCTTTTGAAGTTGCAATGTCACCCCATTTATCAAATTCTGACGTCCTTCTTCAATTCTAGATTTCATTTCTAATTTTACCTCATGATTATTTAGGGATTCCTCAACCTTCTTTTAAATTTCCTCTTCAAGTCTTTTGGTAGTTTCATCATCTAATATCCTTTATTTTTTTTGACGATGCTTCTTTTCTTCTTTCAATCTCTTAACCTCATCCAATAGTTTTTTTATTATGATTTTGTAATCTACATATCTCTTCATATTTATTTTTCAAATATTTCCTCGAATCATCATTTTCCCACTTTTCTTTGCTACTCTTTTCTTGCTTTAAGTTCTTAACCTCCTTAATGAGTGATTCATTAAGGGGTCGTATATTAGATAGAGCCTCACTCTTCTTCTTAATATATTCCTTTGCTTCTTTTAATTCATCTTGAATTCTATACAATTCCTCCATTTTTGTACCCCTGATCCATTTATCTGAGAATAGTTTTTCAAATTCTTCCCATGTGGAGTAGAGTCTAATATCTTTATAAAGGATTCTCCATCACTTATAAGCTTCACCATCAAAATTAAGGCTTGCTTGAAAAGGATCCTTACAATGTTCTTTTACCATCCTTAACCATTCCACGAGATCGATTTCATCTTTATCTTCATCTCCTGTAAATTTATGTATTGCCATTGATTTTTAATTGAGGTCTAACCCCAACCCTCAACTCACAACCTCAGTATATTAAGGATAATGATATTGAACATTTATAACAAATTTTCCAATATAATCTTATGTGTTTTCCTTTCAACTAGATTTTAAATCACCTCAATTGGACATCCCAATCAAAAGTTACGATAGTTTTAAGTAAACATACCTTTGAAACCCTGATTTGGAGTCTGTCCTTTGTTAGGACCCTATAATGTACCTTTTTGTTCATACTTTTTGCTATCATTACATCATTTTCCCATTAACATTTAAGCTTACATTATCACCTTAACCTATCTTTCCAAAGGTATATAATGTTTCTTCTCTTTGCTATATGTTTAATTTGTTTTACATGTAATTTTACATTACTCTCATACTTAGCCATCGATCAGAAACATATAGTGTTGAAACAGTTTGAACTGCAGATTATTGTTGCTGCTTGAAGACCCATTGTTGAAACAGTCAAAAGCACGCAAACCCTGTTGTTGAAACAGTCCATGGTCTGCGATGCTGGAACAATAATTAACACAACAGTAAGAAGGAGTTATTACACTGGCTGCAACAGCCGCACCTTAAGCCAGCATCAACCATTGTTGTTGCTTGAGACAACGTTGCTGAAACAGTCAAAACGCAAATCCCGTTGCTGAAACAGTTCGTGATTTGTGATGCTGAAACAATATACAACAACAGTAACAAGAAGATAAATAAAGAAGCTGTTACACCGGTCGCAACAGCTACACTTCACCCAACACCATTCCAACTATTGTAATAACATTTTGCTACGAAAGATCAGGATATCCTATTCCAGTATAGAAGATTAGATCTGACTAAGAATAGGATTTGTATGTGCACATGTAATTTGATGATCAATTGTATTGAGAGGATTCTCCTCTTTAAATAAGGGGAAATCATCATTAGAGGGGACCTTTTTTGGCTAGAAAAGAATTACAGAGAAGG
Organism: Picea sitchensis; assembly: GCA_010110895.2. Taxonomy (NCBI): domain Eukaryota; kingdom Viridiplantae; phylum Streptophyta; class Pinopsida; order Pinales; family Pinaceae; genus Picea; species Picea sitchensis. The sequence continues at coordinate 47,473 of SNQJ01S0014178.1, forward strand.
ACGTGTTCACTTTGGATATTGTAACATGATACAATTGATAGATGAATAAAAGATTATTCTGAGCATTTCTTCCTAGTTCCTTTAATTTATGGGGAATCTTGTGAGAAGGGAGGGCCCACATTCTTCACAAGATTCACCCATTAGTTCTGTAGTGTGCTAGCATTATTTTTGTTCACGCCTTGATTAAACTCTGTTTTGCTGAAACTCTACTTTACTAAACTCTGTTTTATTGAAACTCTGTTTTATTGATTGTTACATTGTTTTCATACAATTCATGCTTGGGTAACTGTTAATCATTTTGATTGGTAATTCTGCTTGATGAATTCATGAAAGTGTGATAGTCGGAAACAAGTGTTGAAGATTCCTGCTTGGGGAATAGGGTCATGTTCTCTGTTATGAGATAGTTAGCCTTCAGTACGTGTTAATCATTTTGGTTAGTAATGAGTTCATGAAAGTGTGATAGTCAGAAACAGGTGCTGAAGATTCCTGCTTGGAGAATAGGGTTATGTTCTCTGTTATGAGATAGTTAGCCTTCAGTACGTGTCAATCATTTTGGTTAGTAATGAGTTCATGAAAGTGTGATAGTCGGCAACAGGTGTTGAAGATTCCTGCTTGGGGAATAGGGTCTTGTTCTCTGTTACATAATAGTTGGTCTTTTCTTTTGCAGTATCTTGAAAGATTTCTTTCCTAGGTTGTTGTTTCTTAATGTAATGCAAGATTCTTCTGATAATTATTTCCTTAAACTTCGAACTCTGCAATAGATAGATTGTTTTTCTGTAATTCAAAGTAGAACTTCAATCTGTTCAAGGCAAGGTGTGATTAATGTACTTTTACTACAACTCTAGATTTATTTTGAGATTGAGCATATGCAGTGTGTGATTGCCTTTGAAATAAACAAACTTCCCTGGGTTGACAATTTATGTAACACTTGATTGTTTAGTTAATAAACAATTACAATGACCAACATTTTGGCGTCGTTGCCGAGGAAGGCAATTATAGATTTCAAAAGCACTTATGTTCTTTCAGATATACAGATTGCATGAGAGGACCCGGAGACCCCAAAGAAACTGACCCAACAGGTGGCAGGGGCAGAGGAAGGGGAGGAAGAAAGACTTTTATTGATGAGATTATATCAAAATCTGAATCTGTTGCTCCTCAGCGACCAAGTTTTCGAAAACCAAAATCCCAACCTTCCTTTCAAGGAAACTTTGAAACAGGAAAAGAGATTTGGAGTCTTGAGACAGTTGAGAAACCAACAAAAAACATTGAGGATCAAGCAAGTGCAGCAGGGGAACAAACAGAAGAAACCATGGATGAGTATAATGAAGAACTGCATCATGAAGAACAGGCAGGTCCTGAAGGAGAGGTAAATGATGAAAACTCTTTTTCCACCTTAGGATTTCCTATTGGTGATCTTCCTAGAGGAGTAGCTCCCATGAAGAATATTCCACTCTCAGCTTTACCTAAATTTCATGGTTTATCTTCAGAAGATCCTGATGAATTCATTTTCGAGTTTGACATATTATGTAGAAGTTATGATTACATTTCCAATGCTCAAAAATTAAAGTTATTTCCAACAACATTGAAAGCAAATGAATTAAGATGGTTCATGAGTCTTGGAGGTCATGTAATCACAACATGGGATTAGATGAAACAAAAATTCCTGCATAAATACCAAGACTATTGCCGAACAAGAGAAAAAAGAGAGGAACTATTCAAGATGATACAGAAAGAGGATGAAAATCTGAAGGACTTTGTAGAAAGGCTACAGTATAATCTACAAAGATCCAGTCACCCCAATGTAAGTAAAGATATTGTTAAAACAATATTACTAAAAGGAGTAAGGGATGACTATCTAGATATGCTGAATATGCTTGGAAAAGGGGACATATATAAAGAATCATATGATGAAATTGTTAACCTATGTAAAAGATGTTCAAGAGGAGCTTCAAGGAATAGATCAAATAGTAGGGATACCACATTTTAAAGAGTTCAAAAATCAGCCAGTGGAGGAGCAACAAGAGCCGAAATAGGTAATTTACTTGAGGGTTTTAAAACTGAAATGTTAATCTCTTTTGCCTCACAAATTGATACCTTGCAGATTCAAAAGAAATAAGTCGAAGTAGAAGCAACTCTGTCCATATTTTGTTCCAAATGCAGAGATAAGCACCCACGAAGGGAATGCCCATTGGACAAAAAGCCAATCTGCACCATTTGTGATAAGGATCATGAAACTCAATAATGCCCTTGTTTACCAGGAATCAAGGCAACATTACAACCAACTGATGAAGAAGCTAAAGCTGTCTATCTGTTGACACAGAGAAGGCAATGGCAGCCGCAGGGACAAGGTATGAATCTTAATATGCCATTTACATCTTCTAATCGTTGGAATAACTATCCTTCTTTTAATCAAGCAAATTACCCTCCCTATAATCAAATGCAATACCTCAATCAAATGAATTACCCACACATGCAACAAACTAACCCTCTCTTTGTAGATCCAGCAACGTGGACTCCTTGGCCTCCACAACAACAACCTTACCTTAACCAATGGAATCCAAATTGGAGAGGTCAACAACCCCCGTTCCCAAATCAATTACCTCAATCACAATTTATGCAACCACTCTCCTTACCATCAGGTACTCCACCAACCAATCAAATGATGAGGCCCCAACTACCTGTACAACCTAACCCTAACCCCAATAATAAGGCTGTGCAGTGCATTGATATTCAAAACCAGCCTATACTTTCTCTTTCCTCGCGCAATGCAATGATATTCATTTACGATCTGGGAAAATAGTAGAACCTATCATTGTTGATGTTACCTCTTCTGATTCCAATAAAGAGGAAACAAAAAAGCATGATGTACCTGAAGAGGTACAATCATCCTCCAACACTGCTGCTGAAACAACAAAACCACCATTTTCTGAGCGTTTAGCTTTGACTAAAACGCCCGAGCCACCTACTTTCAATCTTCTAGGGGAATTACAAAATCTTTATGTCAAAATTCCACTATTACAAGCACTAAGAGACGTACCAATCTATGCCAGAACTATGTGAGACATTTGTGTTAAGAAACCCGATAGGAAAACTAAAGATCCCCTCACAGTTCATGTCATGGGTGATTTGTCTGCACTAATGTCGGGTAAAGTTCCTCTAGTTAAATATGGTGATCCCGACCATCCTACCGTCTCAGTGCAAATTGGAAAAACAATAATTCCTCGAGTCTTGGTAGACTTAGGTGCTGCTATCAATATTATGACTCTTGAAACCTCACAACTGTTACAACTGAAGATTGAAATTAGAGACACCCCAACCATTCTAGAATTAGCTGACCGTTCTACAATCAAACTAGAAGGAGTCATTGAAGATCTAATCATCTCAGTAGAATCATGGAATTATCCAACTGACTTTGTGGTATTACAACCTAAAACAAAGTTAGGGGGCCACCCTCTAATTTTGGGCAGGCCTTGGCTAGCCACAACAGACGCTTTTATCAGCTGTAGATCTGGTTCAATGACAATTTCCAATGGATATGAGACTAAACAACTTACCCTCTAACCTCACGCTACACCCTTGATTAATAATGACAATTCTTTATGGGTGGACTTTGATGATCAAACTACTCATCCTATCTTGACTATTGGACAAGCCTTAAGCCTTAAAGATGCCACTGAGGATGAAGTAATTAATAATTTTATTTGTGAACCTTCCTCCATGACTCCAGAAACTCATAACTAACTAACTGCACTTTTGGAGTCAAATAACCAGGAAAACCTTAACTCTGAAAACCCACCTCAAACATCAGCCGCCATCTCTTCTAAAAGTATACTAGTAGAAATTGAACCCGACAAAACATTGAACATAAACCCCAACTTGACAGATGCTGAAACACAACAATTAATGAAGTTACTTCTTGAACATAAGGAAGCATTCACATGGGACTATATAGATACGAAAGGAATCTCTCCCGAATTATGTACTCATAGTATCTATATCAAGGAAGATTGTCGACCGATCTGCCAATCTCAACGACGAATGAACCCTAATTTAAGAGAAATTATTAAGGAGGAGCTTCAAAAATTGCTTAATCCAGGGTTTATATATCCTATATCGGACAACGAATGGGTTTCTCCGTTGGTAATAGTTCCTAAGAAAAAAGGAAAATGGAGAGTATGTGTAGACTATAGAGCCTTAAATAAAGCCACTCAAAAAGATCATTTTCCGTTACCATTCATTGATCAGGTGTTAGACAGTTTGTCAGAGAAGAAAATTTTCTCCTTTTTAGATGGTTTCAGTGGGTATAATCAGATCAAAATTGCACCCCAAGACCAAGATAAGACCACTTTTACTAGCCCTTCGGGAACTTTTGTTTATAGAGTCCTCCCTTTTGGACCATGTAATGCACCAACAACCTTTCAAAGAGAAGTTATAGGAATCTTTTCTGATATGATTAATGACTCTATGGAATTTTTTATAGATGATTTTACCCCTTATGGTGTTTTTTTTGAGGAAGCACTACAAAACCTTGAGAAAGTACTTAAACGATGTATACAAGCCCACCTTTCCTTAAGTACAGAAAAATGTCATATGATGATGAGTGAAGGAATAGTGCTTGGACATTTTATTTCATCTCAAGGAATCCACGTGGATCCATCCAAGATACAAGTCATTAAAAATCTTCCTATTCCCAAAACCCAAACAGAGGTGAGAAGTTTCCTAGGACATGCTGGATACTACATAAGATTTATCAAAAAAAATTCCAAAATAGCTTCTCCTCTGTTTGTGTTACTGATGAAAAATGTTGAATTCAAGTGGACTAATCCTTGCCAGGAAGCATTTAATACACTCAAACATCAGTTATCTACAACCCCTATTCTAAGAGGACCTGATTGGACACTTTCCTTTCATATATCCTCTCATGCTTCAGATACTGCAATAGGAGCTATGTTGGGACAAGAATAAAATCATCTCCCTTATGCTATTTACTTCATTAGCAAGAATATGACTCATGTTGAACTTAACTATACAGTTACCGAAAATGAATTCTTAGCAGTTATCTATGCTATTAATAAATTTCGACATTACATCACTGGCTACTCTACTCTTGTCCATACTGATCACTCAACTATCAAATATTTAATGAACAAACCATCACAAATGCTCGAGGTCACTAGATGGTTACTATTAACACAAGAATTTGATATTACAATTGTGAATAGAACCGGGAAGAAATGTAGTTGTTGATTTCCTTTCTTGGCTAACACTTGATGATAATACTCCAATAGATGATTCATTTCTTGATGAATATCTATTTGTATTATATGCTCACTCACCATGGTATGGAACTATGCATTAACTACTTGGTTGCATGGGAGTTACCACCACACCTATCCCATAGAGAGAGAAGAAGAATCATTCAACAAAGTGCTTGGTATGGTTGGATAAGTGTGGAAGCGTCTTTCCTGAGGGACTTGATCAAGAAATCGAGAAGGTGCCTTCGAAAAGGAAATGGGAGTTTATGATTTACTAAAAACTTTCGCAGTGGCCCTTGTGGAGAATTTTGATAAAGAGAACAACACATAAAATTCGCAGGATCTCGATTAGCCCTCACTTTTAAAGATACAAAAGAAATATGTCGGGCACATGATAGGTACATCCAAAGAATGGGTCAACCTAATCATAGAGATGAAATGCCATTAATCCCCAGGTAGTACTCGAATAACCGATAGACCTTAGACTGTAGGACCCATTAACCCTCCATCCAATCAAAAAGTTTATATAATTATCTGCACAAATTATATATGATCAAATGGGTGGAAACTAAAGCCTCCATGAAGCCTCTTGAAGGCGGTTCTAGATTTTTCTATTGAAGACATTTTTTATCGATTTAGATTACTTTAGAAATTGATTCTGAGATGGAGGACCTCCTTTCATACCATGGTTTAAAGGACCCTTCAAAATATCATATTCATCATAGAATGACTATACCATACCACCCCCAAGCCAATGGACAAGTGGAAAGCACAAATAAAGTAATAGAAGCCATTCTCACAAAAGAGATGAAGGAAAGCGAGAAAGGATTGGTCTCCGCGAGGCTCCTTGATGCATTATGGGCCTACATAACTATTTGTAGAAATACTACAGGATTCTCCCTATATGAATTGGTTTATGGAAAAAGTGTGCGTCTTTCTGTGGAATTTGAAATCAAAACCTTAAAAACTAATTCATAGGGAGAGAAACATGTAGTATTTCTCCAGGTAGCAACAGCTTAATGAACTAGAAGAAAAAGACTAGATGCCATTCATCGGACAACTATGATTCAACAACAAGATCAAAATAGCTGACAAAACCATCAAGCATAAGCAATTCCAAAAGGTAATTGGGCTTTACTATATAATTCTCGGTTTAAAGAATTTCAAAGGAAACTACATACAAGATGGCTAAGACCTTACAAAGTAGACATTGTTTCCCCCAATGGAACAGTAAAGCTCCTAACAATTGATGACTCTAAAACACCGTTACTAGTGAATGGTCATCGACTCCGTATGTACCAATGCCCCATTTCCAAAGAATATTTTAAGGCCACATGTGTGGCAGACTCTCATTACCTTTTTTTATAGGGGCCTCCTACCCCTCATTGCAATTAATTCTTTTAATATTTCCTTTATTATTAGATTAGATTTCTTTTGTAATCACACGTCAAGAATGGCATGTTACAATTGATTCTTTTGTAGATTATCAATCTAAGAAAAGGATTACCAAGAAAGGATGATCTTACTCCAAGAAGAGCCAAGCCTAATTTTGTGAAACACTACTTCCCCTTTCTTCATCACTTTCCAACAACATGTTTCCTCATTTTTAAGCCCTTTTTCCCCCATTATTTGAAACACCAGCGTTCATCAATTTTAAGCCCTTTACCCATTGTCGACATCGCTTTCTAGCAATGTTACTCTCATTTTTCCCTTTTCCCATTGCTAAAACACCAGCATTCAGCAATTTTTTAGCCCTTTTTTCTCCATTATTTTGAAACACCACTATTCAGCAATTTTTATCATTTTTCCCCATTGTTGGTACCAGCGTTCAGGAAATTTTTGCCCTTTTTACGCATTGCTGAAACACCACTACTCGAGGAAACATGTAAGCCCTTTGCTGAAACACCATTTCTTGATTGATTTTTGCAATGTTAAAACATCCGCTCTTCACCAAACATTTTTCTATTCTTTTCATTGGCGGAAACACCAACTTTTCGGCATTCTCTGTCAATAAGCTTTTTGCGCTCTCATACTACATTCTGTCCTTTCATGACCTTCTCTTATAATTAAACAAACCCTTGATACAATTTCTCTAATGGAAATCAGAAGACACATAAGCGTTGCTAGCGGAACTATTATGGACGGAATGTATTTTTTGAAGTCTGAATCAAGGTAAAGATGAATTTTGTAAACTTTATATGTAAATACGATTGAACTATGGTTAATGAGAATATTCTGACTCATTATTATCACTCACTTAAAATCACTGGATTGTACGCGTGGGGGAGGAGGAATATCCGAGAAATCTTATGCCATCATTTCCTTGCGAACCGACTTCTGATCATTCCTTTACCCATCCCTTTGGTTGTTTTCACCACCATTTGCATGCCTTCACCCATAAAACTTACTCTGCTCAGAAGCAATTACTTGACTCTCTTACTGTGCATTCTTGGTACGGTAGCTATGGGAATACACGCTGCAGTTATGCAGAACCACCTTGACCCTATTAAATTATATCCATAATTCTATCAAATTTTTCTAGCGGCGGTGAGTTATTTTCGAGGGAGCTCGAGTTTGATCAATGCCGGGTTCTTCAATTTTCGAAATCTTGGAAGATTATTCCATTTCAAGGGTTGATTCGATCCGCGAGGAGGATGATAAAGCCGCAGGGTTTTGGGTCTCCCCGTCGCGGCATTCCAACTGGTTCCGGCCCATAAAACACATTATCCTTAATGCCCAACGGGATTTTCTCTTGCCAGGAGAAAAAATTGAGCCTAAAGGCCAGGGCGTTCGACTTAGCTGCTTAACCTCGCTTAATTGAAGATTCTGGTTGCTTCAAGCACTACCTCACACACAGTGAAGAGCCCGATGCCAGTCTACCTGTCTGATTTGTCTTGTTATTTACGACATGCTAGGTGGTGAATATTCCCTACTATCGCTCGGATGTCTTTAGAAATATGTCGCGTGCGTAAAGGATAAAACACCGCCTTTCCCTCACCCATCACCGTCTCTCTCAACTACTCATCCAAAGGGTTTTTCCCAACAAAGGCCACCTAAAACCAACCCACCCATAGACCCTCAAAGGAATCTATTGAACATCCCTAAAAATCTTAGAACTGACAACCACAAAACCTTTGATTCTCGATACCCTAGCGATTACGCCCTCTGGAACCCAATTGATCAATTAACCTTCCTACCACCAAACCCAGCCCACAACTTACCGAGGAATCATCTACTCCTACCGTTCATATCCTTATCGATGATTCTAAACCAGACAACTCTACCTGCCCCATCGGGGAAAACCCACGCGCCAAAGAAGTAAATTCCTCAGCACCCTCCTTTTTGCAAAGCGAGCGATGATGACCTCAACAAGGCAACCACTCGCCACCGCCTAAACCCCCAACCATCTTGCTAAAGATCGTTACACCTCTACCCTCCCAAATTATGTAATTTTTATTCCACTTGGGCGAAAACCACAAGAACCCGAGGAAGCCCGTGTACTTTCGACATCTTCTCTCTTTAAATCAAGTGGCTTCAAAACGCAGAACCAACTCTCATCAATGGTTGAAACACAAAGAACCAACTACTCTCATCGGTGTTTGAAGCCTGGGAACCAACTACTCATTCAATAGGTGAAACACAAGAACCAACTACTCATTCAGTGGTTGGTTCTTGTGTTTCGTCCACTGAGTGGGTAGTTGTTTCTTGTGTTTTAGCTATGGCTGGAACACAAGAACTAGTTGCTGATGTTGTTACCGAAATATAGGAATCATTTGCCCAGGGTGCCGCAACACTATTGTCTCTACATTAAAAAGTTGAAACACAAGAATTAGCTCACCAGATCACGTAGCTTCTCCACAAGAACCATCTAATGAGCTATGGTGCAAAACCCGGTCACCCTCTTAATACCCATGAAATATCAACAGCGGAACCAACAATGCCTTATGGAAAATGAGTTCCTAAAGGTATGAACTGGAATCACGGCAAAGGCTAGTAATGGTGAAATTCTGATAAGGAACTTGATTGTATACCATTCATGGCGACCAATGAAGGAAATGCAAAGAGAATCTCGATGTAGGGTATAATGGGTCAGTAATGGGGACGGCATTTATTATCAATGGGCTACACAAAGTAACTCAAATTTTAATGCACGGAACTTCCTCCATCTCTGGAGCTTTTGCGGGTCGAGAGAAAACCCTCGTTACATGAGAACCGGTGGGACCTTCAAAATTCAAAATCGAACCACGGCCTACAACAAGCTGCGCTTTATGCGAGCCCTTGTTTTATTAATAAAGTTGTACAAACAATGCCCATTGAGGAAGATATGCCCTCCTAGCGAGATCAACACCCATACTCTTGTGGAATGAGCCACTTAGACCCTACCTCGACTATCACTTGCAATGTTGAAACAAAAACTCAGCCATGGGATGAGCCGGCAATAATAGAAAAATGGAAAAGAGTTCGCGTTACCTGCGGGGACAAAACTGCGGGGAGCCGCGGATATTTATTCAAACCACATCTATTCAAGCCGGGAAGCTTTGGAGCGGTGCATGAGAATCTAGTTGCCCATAAGAAATATAATGAAGAGCTAAAAGGCAAATTGATCTCGATGTTTGACTTGGCACAAAATTGTTGGCTACTAGGAAACCATCCTTCAATTACTCTTTGTTCCTCATGTAATGACTTACATTGTTTTAGATCAAATCAATCACATAAGGTAGACCCCATGCAATGTTAAATCCAATGGATTTTGTTAAAAACTTTGCAGAATCCTCTGCTATGGATCGTACCTCCTATGTGAGGTATATTTTCATTATGAGGCCATCCTTGAGAACCAACATCTTAACCTTAACCCTCTTGTAGGTGACATCCATATCAGGGCACTCACCTCACTCCCTTAGCTGTCAGTTACATGAAATTGTGACTTTAGGCGCCAAGCATAACAAAAGGATAACCAACACGCCTTCTCTAGATATGGCGGGAACCATGACGGCTGCCACCTTTGTTGCGGAGTATTATCAATTTTTGAAGAAACCGAGGATGACTCAATATATTAGGAGGAAATTATGAACCAGCGGTGATGCCCGGGATTGTCAGGTTTATTAAATCCACGGTCGGCCCTCGAGAAAATAACATGTTTTTGCAACAATATTCTGAGAAAAGGTTGGAGCACGATCCCTTTAGTCCTACCAATCTTGAGACAACAATCTCCTGGGTACCTAGTTATATCAAATGTGTCCAGCAATGCGTTGAAAATTGGGTAGGTTATTAGTTCCATTTTCCTATTGTCACATTGGATGCAGTGAGGAGAAGTATCAAGTTCATCATAAGTTGCCAAAGAGGGTTGAAACAATAGCTTGGCAAATGCTACAACACGTTCAAGGATTTAGAGCTCCAATAAACAACACTTTCCACAACTACTATGGCCGTAATTTGCGATAACTTTCAGTCGGTTATCCGATTGATTTAGATTGAAGTTAGCGAGGACGCGTGCAACCTTTTTAGTTGAGAATGTTGAACCCTATAATGTACCTTTTGTTCATACTTTTTGCTATCGTTACATCATTTTCCCACTCACATTTAAGCTTATATTATCACCTTAACCTATCTTTTCAAAGGTATATAACATTTCTTCTCTTTTCTATATGTTTTATTTGTTTTACATGCAATTTTACATTACTCTCATACTTAACCATAACGAGAAACTATATAGTGTTGGAAGCGGTTTAGACTATGATTATTGTTGTTGCTTGAGAGACCCATTGCTAAAAAGCGATGCAGTAGTGCGTGATCTTTGGAACAACAATTAACAGTGATGAAGAATTTGTTACCTTGCGGCATAGCAATGCACCAAGCCGTATCAACCATCGTTGGCGCGGGATACCGTTCCTATAGTCGAATGTAAATCACATTTGTTGAACAGTTTGTGATTTGTGATGTTGAAACATCATACAACGGTAGTAACAAGAAGATAAATAAAGAAGTTGTTACACCGGCCATAACAACAATACCTCACCGGCGCCATTCAACTATTGTAATAGCGTGCATACCCAGGTCGGGGATATCCTATTCGATTATAGAAGATTAGATCGATTAAGAATGGGATTAGTATGTACACATGTAATTTGATGATCAATTGTATTGAGGAGATTCTTCTCTTTAAATAGGAAATCATCATTAGAGAGGATATTTTTCTGAACTAAGAAAGGATTTTGTAGAGAGGGACGTGTTTTACTTCTGATTGTAATATGATATAGTTGAAAGATGAATGTAAGATTGTTTTGAGCATTTCTTCCTAGTTCCTTTCATTTATGGGGAATCTTGGCGAAGGGAGGGCCACCTTCTTCACAAGATTTTGACTGAATATAATAGTGTGTTAGCATTATTTTGTTCGCGCCTTGATTAAAGCTTTGTTTCACCGAGCGCTCTACTTTCTTGAACTACATTTTAAAACTTTGCTTTATTGGTTGTTACATTATTTTCATACAATTCATGCTTGGGTAATTGTTAATCATTATGATTGGTAATTCTTCTTGATGAATTCATGAAAGTGTGATAGTCGGAAGCAGTCTTCGAATTCACAGCAGGGAATAGGGTCTTGTTATCATTATGAATAGTTAGCCTCGGTATGTGTGTCAATCATTTTGGTTAGTAAGCAGTTCATGAAAGTGTGATAATTCGAGCTTAGTCTTGAAGATTCACAGCAGGGGAATGAGGTCGGTATTATCTCACGATAGAGTTAGTTAGCCTTCAGTGCGTGTCCATCATTTTGGTTAGTAATGAGTTCATGAGGGTGATAGTCGGAAGCTTGAGGTCTTTGAAGATTCACAACGAATATGGTCTTGTTCTATGTTACAGAATGGTTGGTCTTTTCTTTTGCGGGTATCTTGAAGAGATTTCTTTCCTAGGTTGTTAATTCTTAATGTAATCCAGGATTCTTCATTAATTATTTCCTTAAACGAACTCTACAATAGATGGGTGGCACCTGTAATTCAATTTATAACTTCAGTTTGTTCAAGGCAGGTGTGATTAATGTACTTTTTACTACAACTCTAGATTGCCAAGTTGGGCATATACAATGTGTGATTGCCTTTGAAATAAGCGGAACTTCCACGGGTTGACAATTTATGTAACACTTGATTGTTTTAGTTAATAAGCAATTCTGTTGACCAACATCCTTCTGGCCGACATTCCTTATGATTTATTTCTAAAATTTCATCCAATGTGAGTCTAAAATTACTGACATGCTTGTAGTACTCTTAAATTTCTTCTCTATAATTCCATGGGGTATAACCAAAATTTTGTGTGTCAAATGAAAGTTATGGTAACTTTCCCAAACCTTGCTGAATTTTGGCCTTTGGTGAAGCGGGAACTTGTATGAATGCCACATGTCCAATATTTATTACCAGATTCTGAAACTTGTAGCCAAAAATACTACGATGTGTCATCTTTCCAATGCAATAGGTCTCACTAAATTTGGATCTCTATGAAGAGAAGATATGTTTGGATTTTCTGTAATTCAAAGTGGAACTTCAATCTGTTCAAGGCAAGGTGTGATTAATGTACTTTTACTACAACTCTAGATTGCTTTTGAGATTGAGCATATACAATGTGTGATTGCCTTTGAAATAAACAGACTTCCCTGGGTTGACAATTTATGTAACACTTGATTGTTTAGTTAATAAGCAATTACAGTGACCAACATCCTTCTGGCCGACATTCCTTATGATTTATTTCTAAAATTTCATCCAATGTGAGTCTAAAATTGCAACATGTAGTACTCTAGAATTTCTTCTCTATAATTCCATAGGTATAACCAAAATTTTGTGTGTCAAATGAAAGTTATGGTAACTTTCCCAAACCTTGCTGAATTTTGGCCTTTTCGATAGAGCGAACTTGTACAGAATGACACATGTCCAATATTTATTACCAGATTCTGAAACTTGTAGCCAAAAATACTACGATGTGTCATCTTTCCAATGCAATAGGTCTCACTAAATTTGGATCCTCTATGAAGAAGATATGTCTGTCTTACCCGAAACACATGTTTTACAATAACTCCTTAAAGAGTAGGATAACATACTTCAAATAACCAATTACAATCATACATCACAATTCCATGTCCACAATAATGCATACACGATCTCTATATATACCTATTCACACCTACACATGAGGCCCCTTTACTATTAGGTCGACCTTACTACATATATATTTACACATTACATGTACATTTAGCCCAATATATGCCCCCCTTTGGGGTCATATCATACACATTTAACCCCATATATGCCCCCATTGGGTCATAGCAACCGATGATTTGATCCAACACCTAGCAAGATTTCTACTTCCATTGATCCCATATGTCAAAGAAGAGTTTCAAAGACTAAGACATGATCTAGGAGAACAACTATTTGGTGAGATCAACCTCTTCGATTATTCCAAGTATGACAACCATTTTGAGTTTCGACTTCTACTAGTTGAAGTTCTTTAATGAGATCTTTGAATTGTTTTATTTCTTCCTCCAGGCAATAGATTCCCCCTTTTTTCTAACAGATTAATGATTAGGTTGAAGTCTCCTCCTATTATCTAGTCTTTATTTTTGAGTTGGTCTCCAATTATTTTTAGGGAATGAATAAAATCTACCTTCTGAACAAGATTATTTGTTCCATAGACATTGGTGATTACTCCATTGTGCTCAGAACCTATTTCTAGACCATTATGATTGGAGCATATTTATTTGAAGTTTTTTGTGAACATTTGGTTTGTCTCTAAAATTTTCCATAGGAAAATGTGGGTTGGATGCCATATTATTACCAATTCCCTTGAGAAGATATCTACTTCTATTGTTGTCGTTTCCCATCCATTCCATATTCACTTGGCTATTTGGTCTAGTTTAGCATTATCACATTTTTTTTATTGTATAAGCATAATGGTAGGTCATTCCTTTATGATCTTGTTTTTTAGAATCTGCTACCTGCCCTTGGCATTCAAACCTCTAATATTCCATGATAGTATTTCATTTTTAAACTTTGGAGGGAGTCACCAATAACTATTTTGGATGTGATATTTCTTGCCCATAGTCAATTAACATATCCCTTGCTTCACAAATATTTTGTTGGGTGGATTTTCTCCCTTTGTTTTTTCTTCTCCACTTTGCTCTTTTTTAGATTTTAGGGTTGTAATTATAATACCTAGATTAACTTGGTGTCCTTGTCCTTGACTTGTATCTGCCATTTTTATTTTTTCTTTTGGGTGTTTCTTTCTAAAGTTGAAGTAATTATTCCTCATAGAGGCTACTAAGGTGTTCCTGATGGGCCAAAGAATAGCAACAACAATGTTGTACTCCTCAAATTACAACTTTAAATGTCAAACTCGGGTTCCTACAAACTTGAGAGGTATTATGCACTATATGTGCAAAATTCATGCATGCCTCTATCTAAGAAGGGGAAACATGTTCATCCTAGGACTAAAGGGGTTACTTCTGCAAGGAAAAATAACTAATAAGCAATTCAATACTACTGAAAGGAAATATGCAATTCAACTGAAAGAAAGTTGCAAATTAATTTAAAATAAGATTACAAGACAAAATTGAAAAGATCATGTAACAAAGTGACCAATTGTACTTATATCGACAACAAGGAAAGTTAGGATGCAAGGTTGCAAATCCAAGTGATTTGGTTTAGATTGTTGATCCAAATAAAAAAATTAAACTTGCTTGAAAGACAAAGTTGCATTTATCTAAGCTATTCTAATGAAAATAGAGTAAATCCTACAGTAAATTATCCTACTGCAAAAATTGAATTAAAGCATGCCAAAACAAACTAATCCCTTATGAAATATTTCGCTATAAGGCTAAAGCAATCCATGATTAACATATCTCCCTAGGTGATGGAAAAATATTATAAAACTGCTTAAAATAGTATGTTGGAATTCTACTACAAGAAACATAGTGTTGCTACAATAAATGTAGAAATTGATTCACAACATATAATGGAAGCAAAATGAACTAAAACAAGACTGAAAGTAAAGGAAATGGAACAAAGATAAAAAGGTCCCTTGTTCAACCTTAAGTGGGCCTTACTCAAGGATTCTATAGGGAACCTAAAATACTAATGACGATAACAAATCTGAAAGCATAAAACCTTCATTAGCATAATAACTCAAAAACAAACATACATCTCTAATGATTTCTACTTCTATGAGAATATCAGTTGCTTAACAAGAATGACTAACATATTTGGGATAGCCCCGAGCTCCTAATTATACCAAGAGGTTACATCAATCAACCCTTCAATCGATCATTGATTGAAGGGCTTGCGTCTCCAGTATCCCTATAATCAAGGTTCTAAGTTCTAAGGATCAAATCCCTTCATAGATTGTCTCACTTGAGTCGAAAATTCAAATGGATCATGCTAGCTTGTTGTCATGAAGGCTTGGAAGAAGTTTGAAGGTGGATGAGGGGACATAATCCCCCTTTTTACCTCATGCAATGTTCAAGTAGGACTCCTTTTTTATTCAACCTACTTGGAGCATGGGTTAATGTAGTTTTATACATCCACAAAATCATGAAAATAAGAGTTAAAATAAGACACAACACACATTCTATCATTCAACACATTTTATTCATCAATTAATTGCACAAACCCATATACTTATATTAATCATGATCAAAGAGAGGTTTATGAGGTACAAGTATGGTCAAAATGTCCCAAAATTGGGCCTCGTGACACTACAATGGAGAGGTTCATCATCACCCTAAAGTTTAGATTTTTGCACACCCTTGTGCAAACAAAAATGGTGAATGTGTTGTTGTTGCATCCTCTCCTGTTGAACTATTGTTGTTTTTCCCTACAAATATTCCTTAAATACCATGCTACATTGTTGGTGGTGAACGTTGGGACAGAAGAGGTGGGCTGAGCCTCAACCCAATCCATTTCAACTTAAGCCTTCTCAGTGAAACCTTGCATAGTTGGGCCCTAAACAGGGAAAGTTGCAATTCACTAGGTGAGTGAGGCTCTCTCTTTTGGACACCATGTGGCAATGATTTCCATCTCCTTTGTAAATATTGGGATACTTCTTTTTTTTAAAGTATGATAGTGTCTTAAAAGTGGGAATTTTCCCTCTTTTGTTTCTCCTCTAAGATGGGATCAAGCTCTACATCATGTGTGAGGGTTTCATGGTTAGAAATGAGCTCTTCTAGTTTGGAAATATCATCCATAATATATATAGGGTTGTTTAACTCTTCATCCTTGTATTTCTATAGCTCATTGGCCTTCAATTCTTCATGATGGATTTGGGAAGATAGATATGGAAACTATAATTCCCCTACATGTGGATTTGGAGTCCATTTGTAGGGGTGTGATAAGGCAAGGTTGTGAAAATATAATGAACACAACTGAGTTCTTTCCTCCTCATTTCCCTTTCAACATGCATCCACAAATTGCTCGAGACTATTTATTATGTAAGGAACTTGTTGCACTAGCCTGCACATCTGAAACTCATATCATTGCTCTCCGAGGAACAGGATGTAGAATTTTGCTAGTTATTTATAGTTCATCATGTCTTATGAAAATTGAACCATCTTGGATACATATTCCTCCATCACCTCTTCTCTCGCAATTTTTCTAGTTAATTCTCTCTTGGTTCTGGATAGATCCTCATTCAAGGCTCAATTTTCGATCTCAAGTTGTTTCTTGTTGTCAATACCTTGCATTCTCATGATATGAAACTTTTACTATAGATTATGAAGTCGATGTTCCAAATATTTTATACCACCCTGTACTTTCTCTTTCTTGCTTATTTTATCCTTTGCCAAGATTTTCCATATGATGGCTTTAACCCTTGTTGACTCTAGCTCACTCAAAGTGAGTTGAAAAACAAAATCTGCAAGTAGTGTTGTTTCCTTACCATCCTTTGGTGCTCCTAATGGGATCTTAGTGGGGATAGGAGACTCTCAAAGTTTAATATGGTGGAATTTATCTGTGTGATCAACTTGGGGGTTACGTGGGATCTAGTTCTTTCCCTCCTAAATGATTGCACAATCTTCCCTGAAGCTGGGGTCTTCTCATTGATTTTTAGAGGGATACTTTTTGGTGTCCCTAATTTGAATATGGTAGCATCTATGTCTTTGTTTGTATCCTCCACATTTATATTTTTCTAAGCATTTTTCCTTTTGGAGGCCTTTGACTTCCCACCCTTCTTTTTCCCTCTTATATCTCTTTTTGGACTTGGTTCTTGGGTAAGTTGCTAGGAAGCTAGGAATTTATGTCTATCCATGCTTATAAATTCCTCCCATGGTACCTTGACAACTTGTATCTCCAAAGCATCACAAACCAAAAATTTGATAAGGCCATGGTGGTCCAATGCCTTCTCATTTCCTTTCTTGTCTTTTGAACTCATTTCTTTTAAACAATGCAATAGAAAGTAAGGAACGCTCAATTTTCTTCAGGTCTCTGATGGAAAAAATGCCTATGTTGATGCGAGAACCTAAAGTAGTATGCATATATCATACTCAAACTACCCTCACAGGTGATGTAATTGAGTATGTGGTATGCCACTTCATCTCATGGATCTTGGAGGCTTTCTCTTTTGACCCCATTTTTGTTCTCCTTGGGTTCTTCATAAATGAAGAAGAACAACTTCTTAGTGTCTATTGTAGGCTATATTTCATCTTTGTCCCATGGTAACTCTTGATATTTTACCAGTACTAGCTTCATTTACTTGAAACTCTAGGCCTCTTACTGGTGTGACTTATTCTTGATCTTTGATATTCTAGAAATTGAGTGTAAATTCAAGAGCTAGTTTGTCATCATATCCATGAAGTTTTTCAAAGTATACTAACCAATTGGATTGCTTTAAAATATTTCAACCATCTCAACATTTTTATATACCTTAAAGGTGTAATTAGGCTCTCTTATGTTGAAGTCTCCTCCCATTGTTTACTCATAAAGGTTTCTATGCATAGACTACAAAGTTATGTGCATGGAAACTTCACTTAGCTCAAAAAACTTAGAAAATATGAAACATAAAATGCTTGGCTTTCTTGGGTTCCTTAGGTGAGGAAAAATCAAAGTGAGCGATATGGGATGGCATCTTAATAGCTAAGGATGGATAAATAACCTACACATGTTGTAACTAAACCATGACTACTAGAACATGGGGTTGTGAAGTTGAAGAGTGTTAGTCCATGTCAAAAAAAAAACTTATGCTTGTGGAATGCTTAATATGGTTCTTTCTTATACCAAGGGTATTCCTTTAGGCACATAGCTGAAAATGACTACGGGGATCTTAGGTGAGTAGTGTTAGGATATTTAGACACTTAGGAGTTAGTTAAGATCAACTTGGTCCAAAGAGTCTTTAGGTAAAACTGTGTTACTTTAGTATGCATTTGTAGTTATGTAATTTGATGATCACTATATCTTCTAGACATAGAGTGATATGATGGCTCATATTCTCCTCGATCTTAATGGATACATTGATCCATGGATTAACACCCGATTAGTCCATGATATCTATTTAAAGATCATGGAGGGTACTTTTCTTATGATTGATTGTGAGAAACTCTCTTGTAAAATATTTTTCTTTTTCATTAATATATTGCTTCAAGTTGTCATGTTGGCTGGGGTCGTGGACTGTTTCCCTTGTCAAAGTTTTTAACCACGTAAAAAAATCAGTGTGTTGATATTTGATTTGGTTGTATGAGTGGTTATTGAAGGTGTTCATCCTCTATTGCAATACCCTATTTTTTTGAACATGGTATAAGAGCCCTTTTGAAGACCCACTCATGTTGTAGATCGAGATCTTGAAGCCATGTTGCTGCATTTTACATTTATTTTATTTACGTACAATTCTAGGTTTAAAGGATTGTTCCATTGCGTATGAAGTGATTCTTTCAATTAGAAACGCTTTTCCTTTCACTTGAAAAGGTTTCTGCTTGCTCAAGTTATGACCATTTTAGTCAAATTAGAGGTATAAACCTTGAATACACCATTTWAAAAAAATTACAGAGTTAATATTTCAGTTTTGTGTTTTTATTTCTGGGTTGCTACTCTTTCCAKTCTACCTATGTTGTGYGTTCTATGTGATCTCAAAAAACTAGAAATAGAGTAGAAAKTATTTTCTAGTTTGTGTATGTTATTTGTCGTGTGTTCTGTGTGATCTCGAAAAATCAGAAACAACAAGAAAACTTGCATTTTTCGGGTAAGATAACYGATATCTAACCCCATTTGTTTTAAAAAAAAATCCATTTGCGTTTGTATGAGAATACAGAAACAAAAGTTTTTGGGATAAACACACACTTCGATGTGGAGCTCCAACAACAACACCCCCATCCTCCCCCTTTACAATTATAATGTGTTTTGCACTAGTTCACTTGGTTGAAAGTTGTTTTATGTAATAAGAGAACTTGAGTTCAAGTCTTTGTTAAGTTACTTTTTTAAAAAGTTCATGCAGTCATTGTAAAGTGCATTTCACTTAATTATAAAATTTAATCACTATAAATAGCTTTAATATTTATTTTTAGTTACTTTTTACATACAACTTTAATTTACAAAGTAACTTCATTGTAAAAGTGATTCTCACTTATTTTATAAAAGTGGGTCACTTCATAAATTAACTTAGTTGTAAAAGTGAGCTTATAGGAAAAGTTAGAGAAGGAGGGGAATTTTTTGCAGCCACCACCATGTGGATCAATTTCTACCTACCACATGGGTCAATTTTCAGTGCCATTTTTTTTAAAACGACATATTTGTTCGAGAGATTTCCATCCATACCATCCATTTCAAGTTTTAAATCCATATTCTCTACATATTTTAATATGGTTTCTCCTAGTGATATCTTGCTTACCAATACCAACTACTTCTCATGGAAATCTCATATGGAGGATGTACTAAGAAGTAAAGGGTTGTACGAAATTACCTTGGGAACAAAACATGCCCCCTATGATGATGAAAAGAAAGCCAAATGGGATAATAAGAATGTTGAAGCATGTGGACTAATCAAAATGTCCATCTCTCCCGATTTAAGGTTTTACCTTCAAGGAAATGATGGCCCAAATAAAGCTTGGGAAAATCTTGAAACTGTGTTTGGTAAACACAATGTGATTCGAGCCCACCAGATTGAAAATCAATTAACGATGTTAATTCCCAATGATTTTCCTTTCATGAAATATTATTTATATAAGTTTAGAACACTTAGAATTGTATGTAAAGATTGTCAAATAGATGTGAAGGATGATCGATGCATATATGTTATTATTGTTAAGTTTGGTAGTGTATATTTTGTCTTTGTATCTACCTTTTATGCCACCGGAGAAGCTTTAGGGAGTGCTTACCAAACTCCCACTCTTGATTCTTTTTATGATTCTTTGATTAGAGAGCAGAATAATATTTTGCAACTTGGAGTGATTAACACTGTAGGTACAACTAACAAAGCCTTCGTGGCCCAGTAGAAATATAAATCCAATAATCCTAAGAAGCAACATCCTTGCCACAACAATAAGGAAAATAAGAGTCTCAAACCCTCTCAACCAACTTCTATTCCTGATGGTGACAAAGGAGCAAAATAAAAAAGTAAGAATATTGATAGACATTGCAAATTTTGTGGGTGAGATGGTCATGTGGAGTCTAAATGTTTTAAAAGTATGGAAGCCTTATAAGCATCGATGAAGAATCACACCATCAATATTGAGTCTTCTTCTTCTAACTCTTCTTCTCGTGGACATGGACTTTCTTCTTTAGGTTTCTCCTTTAATGCAACTTATACTTCTTCTAATGAGTGGCTTATTGATTATGGAGAATCTTATCATATGGCTAAGGATAAAGCCACTTTTTTTGCTCTTAATGTATGTAACCCCAAACAAACATTTGTTGGTGATGATAGATATCTTAGTGTTATAGGGTCTGGAACATTTCAAGTAGATAATGGTCATTTCAATGATGTATTATGTGTTTCAAGTCTTTCCTGCAACCTTCTATCAATGTATTAGATCACTCACTCCAGTGAAGGAAAAATCGTAGAGTTTTCACCTCACCAAGTTGTAATAAAGGAATTAAAATATCCTAAGCATGTCTTAGCAACTAGAATTGTTGATGAAATTACCAGGTTGTACAAATTTGACAACATTGGGTCATCATCTTTTCCATCAGTTTTTGTATTGGTCCATGGCTATGTTCTTGTCATCTTGTAGCTCCAATGTGTATTTTTCATGGCTGTAATCAGTTCATGTTATGGAGGTATGGATCCACAATGTATCTTTGGTGGCCATATCCTTAGTCAGTATTTTCATGGATCTGAAGTGTATTGGTCGGAGGCCATGCTTTGAGTCATCTTGTATTCTAAGCATAGGTATGCATGCCTTGTAAATGAAACATATATTAATATTGTTTGATGATTGTTTGCATATTATGCCAGGTTCTCCCACTCTAGCACTCTTACATTAACGAATTTATAAAGTGTTTCGACTATCAGTTTCTCTTATGACCTCACACTTTAGGGGGAATCTTTTACACACCAAAATGTCACACTTGAGTATCTCACCCTAAGTGTTGCAAGTGTTGCAAAGTGATGTATGCACCTCTGTAAGTGTCTCATGCACTATTGCAAGTGTCATATGCACCTTACCAAGTGTCACATTCACTTTGTTAGGTGTCACCACCCCTTGACACCATGGAATTTTTTTTCCATGACCCTTAAGTCATATTGGAGGAAGAAACCCATCATTTCAAGGTCAAAACACACCTTTTTCTTTGAAAAATTGACCTTTTTTAAGCAATGTAGAAGGGTCACGCCCCCCTAGCCATGTTTAGGGAGCACTAATGCTCCCCCTGCCTTGTTAAGGGAGCGTTATGGTTCTCTGTCTCTCACTCTGGGGGAGCACCATTCTTGTTGAGAGAAAATGGGGATCCTCCACCTTATTCTATGGGTCAGATCTCTCAAAATGGGGTTGGTTATGTTTGATCCCCATGCTATGGATTCACCTTAGGATCTGATCCAAACCTCAAGGATCCATATCCTCAACCATATCATTCATTTAATCATGGTATTTGTGCCTCTCAAAGCCTATAAATTGGAGTCATTTCCATGGTGAAAGGGGGGAAAGAAATAAAAAAAGCATCATTATTTTGATTGTGGTTCATTCGTGCAAGGGGTTGGACGAGGAGAGATCTGAGAGACTGTTGCAGCATCAATCGTGGTCTATAAGTATTCTCTTTTTGTTTCTCATTGAATATACTTGGCCTATTTCCTTCAAGCTTGTGTATTCTTGCATATGCTTGCCTATTGTTACTTAATTGTAGATGAATTTGTTTTACCTAATCAACTAGAGTAGGAGATAGTCATTTCTATTTGCTACCTATTGCAGGTATCAAGTTGCGCCAGGGGGTTTGAATATCAAGCTCATAGATTGGAAGCAATGAGGACAAACTTCATAAAAAAGGTACATCATGCTCTTTCTCCTTCTCTCTTTCTGATTCGTTAAAATGAGTTTAAAAGGATGTTAGTGTCCATTTGTAGTGTTTCTATCTTGGTATAGGGGTCTGGTAATCCAAGGGAAGTTTCACCTGTCCGCAAGGAAAACATTTTGTAACACTTGAGAAAAAAATTTCATTAGTGGTTTGGTCATCTAAACTATCGCTTATTGCAGAAACTACATAATCAACATAGGGTGACTAGACTTCCTCTCATTCTTTGAAAAGATGGTGTTTGTGTTGGTTGTGTTCTCGAAAAACATCATCGCGATAGTTTTGAAAAACATGCCTCTTGGCATGCCTCAACCCCTTTACAACTTGTTCACAAGGATTTGTGTGGTCCTCTTTCTTCTTCTTCTTTCTCTGGGTGCAAGTACTTCTTAAATTTCATTGATGACTTCTCCATACACACTTGGGTTTACTTCTTAAAACTTAAGAGTGAATTTTTTGACAATTTTTTGGCCTACAAGGCCCTTGTATAAAAACAATCTAGACATCAAATTGAAAAGTTAAGAACTGATAATGGAGGCGAACACGCGAACAAGTTATTGGATTGAATAGTGCATTCAAATACAACATATTGTTCCATATACACTAGAAGAAAATGGTGTTACTGAGAGAAAGAATCACACATTAAAATAAATGGCTAAATGTATGATCCAATCTAAGGAATTAAGTCTTCATTATTGGGCAGAAACCACCAACTCTGAAAATTACATAGTAAATCACACTCCTGCAAAGGATTTAAAAAATATAACACTAGAAAAAGTGTGGACTAAAATTAAGCCGAATGTAAGCCACTTCCATGTATTTGGTAGT
>SNQJ01S0014178.1:79974-95627 GCA_010110895.2 Picea sitchensis
CCTAGGTATTTTAACTCTTAAATAAAATACCTAGGTTTCATCATAAAGCCTAATGATTACATCAAGAAGGATTGAGAATGGCTTGTAGTCAAGATGGAGAAAATTCTCATGACTTGGTGTAATCATTGTCTATATCAAAGTGGATGGTTGATGTTGGTCAAATCGATGCTAAAATCCATACCAGTATATAGGATAACTCTTTATTTTATTACAAAAGGAATTTTGGATAAGATGAGAAGGTTATGTTACGAGTTCCTGTGGTCTGGAAGCACGGACAAAAAAGGTATCCCACTATTCAAATGGAAAAAATTGGTAGTTCCAAAGGAGTTTGGAGAATGGGGATTGAAGAACATTTACCATTTTGCAACTACTCTTTCTACAAAGAATATTTGGAGGCTTATCTTGGGGAAAGGACTCTGGATACAGGTAATTGCTCAAAAGTATATTTATCCTAACTTGGTCGAAGATTGTATCATATCACCCTTATAATCCTTTCAAAATGGTTCAATCATTTGGAAAGCCATTGTGAAGGCCTTTCCCCTCATTGGTGACTAATTAGCAAGGAAAGTTGGAAATGATCATTGAATACACCTTGGTGAAGTCCCATGGGTTGGGTGTGGAGAGTCCTACAAGCTACTAGCTAATTTAATTGAGTCCCTCTGAGATAAAGACATTTTCTCTTTATCTCAAGTAGTGAATAATGACTCTTCGACCATTTGGGGCCAAGAATGGGAGAATGTTGACAACATTGGTTTATCCAACAAGGAAGCAGTTTTGTGGGGGGAATTCATATCAAAATTGACATCAATCCATGCATGGATTAGAGAGGAGGAGGAAGAATTGACATGAACTAAGAATCCTAACATAGGCACATAAACCCCTAAGTTGGGTTACAAGGTTTTATTTGATGATGGAAATATAGAGGAGCCTACCCAATGGTGGTGGAAATTATGGAAGTTCAAATGTCCATTGAAAAATATAATTTTTAAGTGGTTGGCACCCAATAAAAAGGTCTTTACATGGGAAAATATTCAAAAAAGGAACAAATCCAGACCAATTTGGTGCTCTCTATACAAAGAAAATGAGGAAAATATAAATCATCTTCTTATATCTTGTCCCTACACATCGGTCAATGATGAGGACTCTAGGCAAGATTTGGTCAATATTTTCCCCTTCCAAACTCATGAACTAAATGATGGGCTAAACTGTTTGTGCTACATACTCAAGCCTAAAAGCTACGGGTTAAGGGACTGGAGTTGGTTAGTCTCGAAAGTGGAGTAGATGATTTCTGTGTGGTGCAATAGATGGATCTCGAGAGTGGGTCGTCTTATCTTAATTGGATCTTAGCAAATGCTTGTAAATGTTGTAAACAAACATGTTTTGCTTTATTTCATATTATTTAGTCTTCTAGCACAATGGGAAGGAGAAACGAACAACAATGATGGTTGGCCTTCCAAAAGCATCCCATTAAAAATAATGAGAGCTACAACGAAGACAGGAACGACGGGAGATGCAAGGAGAAAGAGGAAAGCACAATATCATAAACTAAATCTCTAAGAGGGTAGTCTGTTGGAGGTTGAGTGGATGAAGGAGTTAATGTGCATGTTCACTCCGAGTGAAGGTGTCTCTAAGCCTTGGCATCTATAATTTGGTTCTTCACAGTGAGTAACAATACACAAAGTTTGTGTAAATCTCACTCCATTGTAATTTTCTCCTCATCATAATAAAAGGCCTATTTAAATGTTGAATCTACAAGTTATTGCAATCTATTCTTTGGGAATTTGGTTTTGAGTTACGACAATGTATGCATACTCTATTGAAGTGTCTTTATTTATCATGTAGCACCCATCCAAAGCGTTATCTTGATGCCTGGGACAAATTGAACTTAACTAAGTGGATTTACGGATCCCTGGGTGTTTTATTTATTTCATTGGAGAACTTACACTTACATGGATGAATTTAGAGACCCGTGGGCATTTTACGCACTGGTTGGGCATGTTTTTTATTTCTTGGGAGAATTCCTCATTCTTCCTACAACCATTCACATTACCCAAGTCAAATTAACTTCCTTAGACGTTTTTTTGCGCTGTTTTTTTTTCAACTCGTCCTCTCGACGTATTTCCTTCATACTTGGTAACCTGGCTCACCCTCCAAATGTTTTTATTTGTTGTCAAATATCAAACTCACCCTCCATAAGTTTTTATTTACAGTTGAATGTCAAATTCACCCCAGATACTTCTTTCCTGATTTCCAATCAACTCCTTCTACCCGAGTCATTCCCCTCCTTTCCTTTTTGACTGACAGCATTTGCTAGTCGACCAGATCTACCTTCTATTCGACTTGGATTTCTCTCAATCAACCCAACCATCAAAGAATTTGACCCGACCATCATAACTCGACCCGACCATCAAAGCATTCGACCCGACCATCAAAGAATTCCACTAGACATTTGTTGGGTCAACTTGACTTGTGGGTGGTCGATGGGTTTATTATTTGGTTGACTCGACTGATTTTTATATTGCAAGGATTACAACCAGTCGACGCAGATCAAGATAGAAAGCATAATTTTATTCTACAGCAGAATCCATGTTGGTGAGACGGACAGGCCATAGGCCTACCGTTTACGGATCAGATGATATTAGATCATGTTTTGAAGGCTTGGAGAACACCTGCATGGTAAACACCCGCAACCAGTACCAATATAGTGGATAAGTGTTGCTTCCAGGCCTACAGAGAAGCATATCACCTTCAATGGAGAGGTATCATCATGAAGAACATGACAGTGAAGACTTGGAGGTCAGGTTGGCCCGATTGGAGCAAAGCATTGCTACATTGAAGGAGTTGGTGACACAGTTTCCAGTAATGAAGGTTAAGGAAACACACTCAACAGAGACTGAGCATTAAGAACACAACGCTGGCCCGAAAGGTTCCAAAGGCGAGATGCTTGGAAACTCAGGTAATGACAACAACTTTTCTTCATCTTCCAATGTTCCTTTCAAACTTGAAGCGAAGCTATAAATGCCCGTGTTTAATGGACAAACTAATGCTAAATCCTTGGATCGTTGGTTGAAACAATTGGAAGTTTACTTTGGTCTTTATCAAATCCAAGAAACACAACAAATCTCCTTTTCCCATTTCAAGATGATTGGACATGC
The DNA here is from genome assembly GCA_010110895.2 of Picea sitchensis. NCBI lineage: Eukaryota > Viridiplantae > Streptophyta > Pinopsida > Pinales > Pinaceae > Picea > Picea sitchensis. The sequence goes on from SNQJ01S0014178.1 coordinate 83,130, forward strand.
TCTACTGTGGTGGGAGACTTATGTGGATGCACTAAGGATAGGCAAGAAGCCCATGGTGATGAAATGGGAGGACTTCAAGGCATTAATCAAGTCACAATTCTATCACATATGCTACGAAGAGGAACATCTCATGAAGTGGAAGTACCTCCGACAAGAACAGGGACAAGGAGTGCAAGAATACACTTCTGAGTTCATGAGACATACCATCAGGTAGGGTATCTCTTTGGAAGAGGCATGGATGGTGATGAAGTACCTTGGAGGAATTCTTTATTAGAAGGGGGTGCAGTACATCTATTTCCAAAATAGAAAATAGGATATTTCATAAGTGCCTCAACTAAAACAAGAGATCAGGGTCGGTCGAGCACTCTTTGATACCTCCACCTTAAAGAGAACCCAAATTGATTTCCTTCAACTAGTTTTTAATACGTAGATAATCAATTTCGAGAAGTCGAACTTGTTTAACTAGCAAGCAGCATCTCCCCTTTTTCTAATAATTATGGGGGAATTGGTAGATATATTTATGCGCTCGCCACCTGCTTCTATCGATAAAAGTTCGTACACCCGCCGCTAGCAATGCAGGAAGCACCTCCAACCAGTGTTTTAGTCCCCCTTTCATCCATATCCAAAGACAATTGCAACAGATGAGGAAAGAAAGAAGGCTCTCTACATTGAGTTGGACTCCAGGAAAACACAACAACACATGGGCCAAGAATAAACTAGTGAGAAAATATATAACAAGATAGCATCCACAACCGAGACAAGGTTGGATCCTAATAGGCATTACAAACATTGCAATGCAGATCGACACATGAAAGAGAAGTGTTGGAAACTTCAACCAAAATTGCATCCAAAGTGGCTAAAGTCTAAGAGGGAAGTAAAGGTAGCTACCAATATAAAAGAAGAAGAAATAGAAATCACCTCTGATCTAGATGAAGCCATAGTTTTTACCACATTGCAGCAGCCAAAGGCAAGTGGAGATAAACATGCACTCTTCCAAATCAAAGTTGAAGTGAAGAACTAGAAGGTAAATGCCTTGTTTGATAGTGGTTCTCAATGTAATTTGGTTTCTGAAACATTAGTTGATGAGCTTGGTCTAGAAACCTACGATCTAGTGCATCCAAGTTCACTAGTATGGTTGCAAGGGAAAATTGTTATGAGAATCAATCAAAGATGAAAAATCAAGTTATCCATTAGTGTCAGCAATGTTGATGAGGTAGAATGTGAAGTTTTACCATTGGATGTTTGTAGAGTGATGTTGGGTAGCCCATAATTGTGGGATAGGGATGATACCTTCTACATAAGAGAAAACAAGTACCGCTTGGTCAAGGGTGGCAAGGCATACCTCGTCAAAGAACATCAAGAAAGAGAGAGCACAACTCCTCTAGCAGTGAAACAAGGGAAAACAAGCAAGAAAAAAACCACCTTTGTCAGCAATGGAATGGTGGGTATGMATAGGCAAATAGAGGCCTTATGCTTCTCTCTCCTTAATGGTCCAACTTTTYGGGACCAAAAGCCTTCAAATGGGGAGGTGTGATCCGAATTGGATCTTGGAAAATGCTTGTAAATGTTGTAAATAAACATGGTTTGTTTTATTTCATGTTATTTAGTCTTCCGACACAATGGGAAGGAAAAAAAAAACAACTATGACGGTTGGCCTTCCAAAAGCAGCCCATTAAAAATAATGAGAGTTGCAACGAAGAGGGGAATGAGGGGAGATGCAAGGAGAAAGAGGGAAGGAGAATGGCAGAAATTAAAKCTTGAAGAGGGTAACCTGTTGGAGGTTGAGTGGATGAAGGAGTTAATGTGCATGTTCACTCCCAACAAAGGTGTCTYTGAGCCATGGCATCTGTAATTTGGTTCTTCACAGTGAGTAACAATACACCAAGTTTGTGTTTAGCTCATCCCATTGTAATTTTCTCACCAACATAAGAAAAGTCCCTTTTAAATGTTGAATCTACGAGTTATTGCAATCTATGCTTTGAGAATTTGGTTTTGTGTTACGACAATGTATGCATACTCTGTTGAAGTGTCTTTTTTAATCCTGTAACACCTATCCAAAGCATTCTCTTGTTTCCTGGTCTAATTTAAACTTACCTAGGCGAATTTACGAACCCCTGAGTGTTTTATTTATTTCCTAAACAAACTTGTACTTACCTGGGCAAATTCAGAGACCCATGGGTGTTTTACCCACTGGCTAGGCGTGTTTTTTATTGCTTGGGACAGTTCCTCATCCTTCCTACAATGATTCACATTACCCACTTTGAATTACCTTCCCTATACGTTTTTCTACATTTTTGGTTTTCCAACTCGTCCTCTGTATGTATTTCCTTCATCCTTGGTAACCCAACTCGCCCTGCAAACATTTTATTTGCAGTCGAATATCAAAATTTCCCTCCAAACATTTTCACTTGTCAATGAATGCAAAATTCTCCCCAGATACTTCTTTCCCAAATGCCAGTCGACTCCTTCCGCCAGAGTCATTCCCCTCCTTTCCTTTTCAACCAACAACATTTTCTAGTCGAATAGATCTTCCTTCTATTCGACTGGTATTTCTCTCGATTGACTTATATCCCTTGGTAGACCATGCATTCGATCGACCCAACCATCGAATAATTCCACTAGAAATTCGTTTGGGCGACTCGACTTTTGGGTGGTCGACGGGTTTATTATTTGGTTAACTCTACCAATTGGCATATTGCAAGGATTACAACTACTCAAAGTAGATCAAGATAGAAAGAACAATTTTATTCTACAGCAAAATCTGTGTTGGTGAGATGGAAAKACCATAGGCCTACCATTTATGGATTATCGCCTCACTCTCATTAAGTCTGTTAGTGAAGCAATATCGGTCTACTAGAACTTTTTGGCTAGTTTTCYGAAGGGTATTCTGAACCAAATTAAGAAATGTTGTTGTAATTATTTGTGGAAGGGAAGTTATGATTATCTGGGATCCCACTTAGTGAAATGGAATACACTTTGTCACCCCAAAGCATTTGGGGGGTGGGGTCTAAAAGACCTGTTCCTTTTTGGGAAAGCGTTATCAATGAAGTCTCTATGGGTCTTTATAAAACAATACATCCTTTGGAAACGCATCCTATGTGAAAAATATGTTCATCTTGGTTCAGTTGTAGACTAGATACATAATCCTAGGAMGGATGTTCCTTCTGCTTCACCTCAATGGAAAAWTTTAATTGCATCTTTTCCCATCATTGGGMACTTTMTGTCCTGGAGAGTTRGGATCGATTGTTYAGTAAAAACATGGCAAGATGCGATAGTGGGGTGCAACCCCAATATTTTACTACCATCTGATCTCAATCTATTCCTCCAAGAAAACAATTTGTGTACCSTCAATCGAATAGTTGATCGGGCCACTACCTATTTATGGAATCAAGGATGGAAATCAATGCATGCCTTGAACCTAGAAGCTCAGTGGGAYGATCCCTGGAATGCTTTCCTTCTTGAGTTGAAAAGGGTTCACATCAAAATGAATAATCAAGACGACTAATTGGTATGGGTGTATAAATCTTYTGGTGGCAAATATTCGGCCAAGCTTGGCTATAAGGACATGGTGGATGATTATGGTATAGTTGTCCCCTGGTGGGAAAAAATATGGAAGATCAAAGGCCCTCCTAAAGGGATCTTATTTTTTTGGCTCACTCTTAAAGCCAAGGTTTTAAGTTGGGACCGTCTTCAGAGATTTGAAAGGCAAGGTCCCGGTGTAAGCATTTTATGCAAAGGCGCTGAGGAAACTATTCCTCATCTTTTCAGAACTTGTCCTTTCACATCTCAAGTTTGGAGAGAAACTAGTGATTAGTTGGGCCTGGGTCATATTTGGGAGAAGAATTCAATTGAAGAATGATTTGAGGATTTATTTTCGATAGATGGTTGGAAACCCTATTGGGTGTTTCCCATTCTCATATCTTGCAAAATCTGGTTGGCATGGAATGCTGGCCTATTCGAGGGATATGTGTGGCATACTTTTAAGGTAGTTCAACAAACCTTTTCTCTATTTTCATATTATAAACTGCAACCAAAAGTTAGAATCCTGGGATTATTGAATCGTTGACAACCAACAAATCCCAATCCTAGGTATTCTTTGATGGTGCCTGCCAAGGGGATCTAAGGCAACGTGGTATTCGTTTTATCCTATACTTTTCAGAGTCTTCGTTTATATCGGGTTGTGGGCATATCGGAATTGGTACCAACAATTGTGCTCAGTTGCAATCCTTACTCGAATTTTTGCGCTGTGAAAAATCACACAATATTGATTCTCTTTAAATTTTTGGGGACTCTAAATTAGCAATAGACTGGATGTATGGTGTTGTGATTATTGAAGAATTGGAGCTGGTCAGTATTGGCACACTTCTAAAGGATACCTCGACAACTTTTCATGATATATATTTCAAACATATTTACCATGAGAACAACGTTGAAGTTGATTGTCTGTCAAAAGAGGCACTAGCTTTTACCAAAACTTCTATTTCCCTAAAGGAGCATGTCGATGGGAGGGTAACCTCTCATATCGAACGACGACTTTTTGCTTTATGATTGCATATGGATTTCACAACTTGATGGATGTTTTGATCTGATCCTTTTTTTATATATGAATAATAAATTATATGCTATTGAGGTTGAAGAAGCATTGTATGGTTTATTTTGGTTGGTATCCCAAACTATTGAGAATACTATGTAGATGATTTTTGCAAATATATTAGTCTTCAGCGCAATTGTGCCTTTGGATTGTAACCTTTATATTGAAATAAAAAAATAAAAAAAATTCATAGAAATAAAAATATTGTCCCTACACAAATCAAGTTTGGAATGAATTAGATGTCTTATTGGGTTGAAGCAAATTCTGGAATGGTGATTCCATCGATGAATGCTTCAAACCATGGAAGGCCAATCAAGCTACAAAACAATATCAGGCTCTTCCCCTCATTATAGCATGGGGCATTTGGTTATCCATAAATCAACTTATTTTTTAGGAAAGGTAGATCCCTCATTTGCAATGTGCACTTTAGTATTTGAATATTCTAAAGAGTTTTTATCAATGTAAACCAACAAAGCCACCTCGAATACCTGTTAACAAAGTAATATATATCTATAAGGCATGTCTAGACTTTGGTGGTGCTGCCCAAAGGAACCCTTCTGTGTGTGGGGACTGGAGGCCTTGTTCACTTATCATATCAACACCAATTCAAGTTCAAAGCGAGGATTGACATTGGTTCAAATGATTTGGTTGAGATGTTGGCATTGAATCTTGCACTCAAATTGGCTTGGGACCAAGGTGTTCAGAGGGTACATGTTTTTCACGATTCAAAAGCTATAAATAGGATAAAGAGTTAGTATACTCATGAAAACTTCACACTATGACCTATATGAGGAAATTATGAATAATAATAAAAAAAAATTCCATTACTTTCCAACATATATATAAAGAAAGAAATATGCAAGCAAATGGGCTCTCAAAGCAAGGTTTAGCAATGGCAAATTTGGAAGGAGCTCAACAACCTTGTTTCAGATTTCTCACCTCCTTCAAAGTTCCATTGATAATGTTTTCATTAGAATTAGTCATTTTACTTTTTTATTTTTATTGTAAATAAAAATTGTATTTCCTTAAAGAGTCTTCATAGCAGTACACATGGCTAATCTTGCCACCTTTTCTTCCATACATATGTAAACCAAAATAGGTGGCCAGCAAGAACGAGCATTCATGTTTTTGTTAACTGGTAAACAAAACTAGTCCTAAACAGAACTGTAACTATGACCTCTATGGACCTGGAAACATAGTAGCTAAAAAGAAAACTAAACAGTAGGAGAACTCAGGTTTCCATCGACATTAGGGGAGTGTGGTCGTGCAGAAGAAAAGATATACGATTGACAACGGGTCAAACACCTTCGCTTGGCAGGCTCACCTGAAAGAGAGTCGAACAAAGCATCCAGGTGACGGTTGAGGATAACCTAGCGGTGAAGTTGGTCGGCCATGTCCCGTCGCATTTTGAAGATGAGTTGTAGATGTTCTTCCGAGAAACTATGAGTGTTGGGCACATTTGGATCAAAGGCTGCAAAAGTTTGAGGCGCAATAACAAGTTGCATTGTCGCCATAATTCTTTCCTCATACCAAACTGGAGGGGTCTCTTCCTCAACTAGACAACCCATCACATCTGATGCAATGTCAACACTTGGAGGAAGTCATCCAGAATTGTGATGGGTTCCTGAAGATCCGAGGCAAAGAGAAGGAGATATTTTGGAGGTGTTTGAGGAGGAACCAAAGGAATCTCCTCCTCGACATAAGTCATGGCATTGTCTTAATCAACCCAGTTTTGATTAGACAAGGGAGGACCAGCAGGTCTTATGGAAGGGATGGGAGGCAGAACATGAGACAAAGAGGGACCAGGTCGACTGTGGCGAGCCACTAAACTATGATAGGCCATCCCATGCTTCGACTTGCCCCGTTCATGCCACATTGGAAGGGCGGGGACGAAAATGAAATCCAAAATGGGAGGAGAACATAGGAAGAGTAAAAAACCAGGAGGGGAGAGGAAAACCGACAGCCAAACCAGAACGAAATGGCAATATCCATGCCTTACCTCCATAAAAATAGCTGAGATGACAGGGAAAATCTCCTTAAAGACAAAATTGATGGATCTTAGCATCAATGTACCTGCTCTGTGAGACCTCGACATTCGTTGAGTGTGCTCCATTAAAACTTCCTCTTTACACAAGCGCACTACCATCCCTCCCAATTGAGTGTTGCAGATACTGAAATACGGGGAGGAAGGATGGCGACTAAAGGTGTTAATTTCATATGACGCATGTGTGCCAGATGTCAGCCCATCTAGGGGAGGGAAATATCTGAGTGAAATCTCCCTACATTGAAGCAGTAGCTACAGTGTGGGATGATGATGAGCATCGATCAAGATGTCCTCTTCTTGAGAAGAGACTCCCTCATTAGCAAGTTTATCAACAACCTTGTTTGCTTCTCGTCTCACATGAGATAGGATAAGGGTGATAGAGGGACGAAGAAGAGCGCACAATGTGTTAAGAAAGCCAAGAATGCGCCAACTCGGGGAGATTTTCTTAGGATCAATCCCATTTATAATTTTGGTGGAAAGCAAGATAATCACTCTGGAGTCCCCTTCAATAATTAGGTGATTCGGATTTAGATCATAGGATAATTGGATCCCTCTAGAAGACCCCATAGCTCTATCGAGTTGTTGGAGTCATGTCCAAAATGTCCATCTAAGATGTACTTGATTTGTCTTGTGCAATCTCAAAGAACAACTCCAAATCCTGCAGGGCTAGGATTGCCCTTCGAAACACCATCAAAGATCATATTGAAGAATCCAGGAGGAGGGCATTGCCAATAAGAGGGGCTATGGGGAAGGGAGTTGGGAAGGGGGTTCATACTAAGTGGAGTATTGTGTAAGTTTAGCTTCCAGGAGGAGAGGATAAGAGTTTCTTGGGGTTCACTGGTGAAGTCTTCCTAGGTCCAAAGTTGAGCACAGACAGTTTCCTGAATAATACCGAATATTTTTTACCAAATGTTGGAAGGAGTAGAGGTTTGGGAGTGGAAGATATGCTTGTTTCGTTCTTTCCAGATCTGCTAGACAATGAATCCTGGTAGACGTTGTCAAATCCTATTTAAGATGGGGTTTTTGTAAGCCTTTATTCCCCAGTTCTTGATGGTATTTATAATGTTGTCCCTTGCTCTGTTGGTTTTCCTCATAATCTGAGAGGCTCAATTCCATATCTCCCCACAACTGGAGCATTGATTGAATATGTGCTCCATTGACTCTTCCTGTTGCTGACAGAGGTGACAAATTGAGGGTCCAATGAAGCCTCATTTTCTAAGGTTGTCCCAGGTAAAGATTCGATTTTGTACCATGAGCCAAAGGAAAGTAGATACTTTCAGCCATAACTTAGATCACCATATAATGTGCCAGATGTGTTCTTTTGGATGGACGTGGAAATTCTCCTGAAGGAAGTAGGCCTCTTTGATTGTGAACGTACCTGAGGGGGTATGTCCCCAACATATAATATTCGGTCCCTCCCTCATACGAATTTTCCTTTGGGCATCGATTGTACTCCATGGTTGTAAGTCACAATCTGTCGAAGTGTCGAGGTCATGGGGAAGAGTTTTCCAGTTCCGCCAAGGGGAATGATGTGAAACATTTAACCAGAGTTCCACGACTTTGAGGGGCTCTGAATGTTTCATATGGTTTTGGATGGGGCACAAGATATCCAAGGATTTCAGCGAAGGTAATTGTTGCCATGAGTCCGTCCAAAACAAAGCATTCTGACCATTTCGTATTTCCCAAAATGCATGTGTCTGAATGAGAGGTTGATTCTGCCATGATGCATTCCAAATATTAGAGCCTTGGATATGTTCATTGAACTAAATAAGTTGTGCTTCAGTGGTATGTGGGGCATATTTTTTCTTCTAAATCTTAGCCCATAGTTCAGTAGGATATTTGAGCCAACACCACCAAATTGTTGTTCCCATTATGTTATTCAGTCGTCCATGGTCCCTAAGGCCAAGTCCTCCAATGGACATTGGCTTGCAAACTTTATCCTCTCATGACCATGCCAGAGGAAGTTCCTCTCCATATTTATTATTGTTTTAATAATAGTTTGTGAGGATGCTAGAGCAAAGAATAGGTAGGCAGGGATAACTTGAAGAACTAATTTGATGAGAACCAGTCTCCCAACAAGATTGAGAGCTCTGAAATTCCAAGTGCTTGGGCGATTGGAAAGGGATAGGAGTAGGGCGTCCCAATAGATGTTATGTGCAGCTGAATTAGATAAGGGAATTCCAGGTAGTTGGATGGAAGGGAGTTGTTGGGTATGCCTAGAAGGTGATAGATGTGACGTTGAACTGCAGGGGGAGTGTTGAAAGATAAAAGTTGGGATTTTTCAAAGTTAAAAGTTGTGCCAGAGGCTTCACTAAAGTCCGAGAGGATGGAATTGAGCTTGATGGCTTCCTATGCGATAAGAGTGTTCATCAACATGGTATCATCCACAAATTGACTATGGGAGGCAGCAGGTTGCATGTCGTGTAGCGGAAGACCTTGAAGGGAACCTTCCGTAATAGAAGCAATGATATAACGTCCCAAGCCTTCTGCCATGATGACAAAAAGAAAGGGGGAAAGAGGGTCCCCTTGAAGAATTCTACGGGAGGGAGAAAAAAGTTGAGAGGGAACTCCATTAAGAAAAATGGAGAAGGCGGCAGAGGAAGTGAGTTTCATTATCCAAAGGATCCAATCCCTGTTGAAGCCAAAATCTGAAAGAAGAGAGTGCAAACAATTCCAATTAAGGCGATCAAAAGCCTTGGAAAGATCAAGCTTGATAAGCATACCTGGGGTACGAGTGGACTTGAGCGAGTGGATCACTTTGTGGACCAAGATAACATTATCCATGATTTGGCACCCTTCAATGTAACCTGACTGCTCCTTGGAGATGATGAAAGAGAGGATGGGTTTAATTCAGAGAGAAATGACTTTGGTGATGATCTTGTAGATGACATTGCAGAGTGCAATGGGCCTGAATTGCTTTGGGTTGGTGATTTGTTCTTCCTTTGCAATGAGAGTGAGAAAAGTGGCGTTGAGGGCCAAAAGCACTTGTCCAGATGTTATGCATTCCTCCACTAGTTTCCATACCTCTTCTCTTATCATTGGCCAACAAAAGTGGAAGAAGTCTGTAGTGAAGCCATCTGGTCCTGGTGCGTTTCCCAAGGGCATCTCCTTGACTACCTGATCCACCTCTTACAGTGAAATCGACCTCATTAGTGCTTGATTTTGCTCAGGTGTAATGAGGGATGGAATGTGTTGGGTTACTCTATTGATGGTTGGAGTTCGATCAATGGGCGGTTCGGATAAAATCTCTTTATAGTAATTTACCAGCTTTGTTTCTAATCCCTCATGGACCAGAATTGGGTTGCCTTGTGCATCTTCAAGCTTTGTGATGTGATTGATGTATCGTCTATGTACCATGGATAGATGAAAGAATTTTGTATTCCTTTCCCCTTAAGCCATTGCACTCTAGATTTCTGTTTCCAAAGGATTTCCTCTTGCTTATGTCTTTTCTCGAGTTGTTGTTTAAGCAGATCCTCCTCCCTTCTCAGAGAATTCGAGTGACCCTGTTTAATTGATTCTTGTTGAATTTCTTCCATGGGTTGCTCCAAAGTCCTCTGTCCCTGAAAGATATTTCCAAAAACATTCTTATTCCAATCTCAGAACTGTTGCTTGAGATTTTATAGTCTTTGTTGGAATCTATACACTCTTGAACCATGTGATATTTCTACATTTTCCCACCAGGAATGGGAGAGCTCTAAGAAATCAAGATGAGTTAACCAAAAAATTTCAAATTGGAAAGGTTTAAATTTGGGCGTAGCTATTGTATCAATCCACAACTGTACTGGCCAATGGTCAGAACTTGATTTTGGGAGGATGCTTGCTTCAATTGAGGGTCCCTCTAGCATCAGGGTTTCAGAAATGAGAAAACGATCAAGTCTGCAGGTAATTTATTGGGATATGGATAGCTTATTAAACCAAGTAAAAGAGCCATTCCTGAATTTAATGTTTATTAGCTTGAGATGATCAATGAGGTCCCAGAACTTACCCCTAGTCGCCTTGAGCCTCCTCTTTTTTTCTCTAGAGTGAGGATGATAATAAAAACTCCTCCAAGAATCCAACGCTTTTGTCCTATCAATTCCCCTAGATAGGAGAGATTGTTCAGGAATATATCTTTTTCCTGATTGTTTTGTGGACCATAAGCATTTGTGAGCACACCCTCCTTGTTGGACCCAATAGCTCGATAGTGCATTGAAATTGTGCTAGAAGTAGAGAAGGATTGATAACCAATAACCGAGGTAGGGTTCAAGAGATTTGTTAGTCCTCCCGTTGCACCTTTTGAGTCATTGTAGATGAAATTGCAGTGCCTCCAACATCTCTGAAACACTTCTTCTACAACTTCTCCTGCGCATTTTGTTTCCTATAAAAAAAGAATATCTGGATCCTCTACCATTATGCTATTATGAAGAATCATTTGTTTGGATCTTCCATTTAGACCTCTTATATTCCAAGTGATGATCTTCATCATGAGGAGTTGGGTGGGGGAGAGAAGAATCCTCCGATGAGACGTTGGATCTGTCTCGAGTTAATCATAAAGTGACCTACCTCTTTAATCAATTGTTGCGTCGATTTGTGTCCCCGTCATTTACCCTCTTTAGGGATTCGTCTAGGGTCCGAACCTAGATCTGAACTTATGTCCAACTTGGAGGTAGCACCTGCTGTGGAATCTATGAAGACTTTGTGGACTTTTCGGAGCTGCTCAACAGGTATAGTTTGTAGTTCTTTCTTGTTGAAAGCATCCTCCGGCTTTTTTAGATCTATGTCGGCGAGTTCTCGTTCATCCATATGAATTATGGTGTCCCCCCCTTCATCTGAGTCTTTTCCTAGATCCAACTGAGCTGGGGAACTGGGTGTGATGATTTGATCTAAGACTAGATCTAGGGATTGTTTGGATTTGCCTTTATCCATGCATGGGTTGTTTGGTTTATGGGGATTTTCCACTTCCTTTGCATCTGGTAGATGATTTAGAGCGTCAAAAGAGTTGTTGATGGTGATCTTCTTACCTACCCCCTGATTGGGTTTTTTTTAGGTTGTTTTTTGCGACCCAAAACTTGTGTCAAGCCATCTTTCGATTTTTACTCCACTGCTAGTGCTCGTGACATTTCCGACAACGGAAGGGAATGTGTTTGTAATCTATAGTTTGGATCCAGTCCTCATCCTGATATTCTATGGTGACTGAGCCTAGCAATGCCTTGGAAATGTTCATATACACGCAGATCTGGGCATATGATGTATATCTTCTCTACGTTGTCGCTTCTGAGGATTTCACATATCGTCCCAGTTTATTGCCAATACCCATTAGGATTTCTTCAAGCCAGAACTCATGGGAGGGGGAGTAGAGACGGATCCAAACCAAAGCGAAGGAGAAATTTTATTTTTCTCGATAGAAGTGGTATGTCCAAAATCTAAGATATACTCCTGCCGAATTGAAGAAGTATGGGTCGTTTTCAAAGACTCGTTCCTTGTCTTCAAGGTTGTAGAAAATAATCGTGAAGAAGCCTTTCAAACTAAGCTGGAGTTCGTAGTCCCCTTTCGGGTTCCACCATGTTTTGATCCATCACATGAGGTCTCTTCCAAAGGGCCACAACCCTAAAAAATTTCCAATCAGGGCGTGGTCTTTCATGAACTGGGTGTGTTCTCTTACTCTAGTAGAACTAATCACATATCTTGGTGCTTTAGCTGCTTCTAGAATGCATTTCTCTGGCTCCTAGTTGTGAGATTCCTTTGGATGAGACGGTTCTGCTTCGACCTCCATATCTTTTCTAGAACTCTTTTCGTCTTGCAGGAATTGTTCGCGAAGATGAGGCGGTGGCTCAAATGGTGGTCGCCTGGCTTGGGCTTCGTCTTTTTCATTTGCGACTACATT
>SNQJ01S0014179.1:0-14311 GCA_010110895.2 Picea sitchensis
TTTTCATTATATCGAATTTCACCATTTGCCATACAATATATACAATTTTTTTAGGTATTCCGTAGATACCAAAACCCTAATCCCTTAATCTGGGATTAATTTACAAATCAGCTAAAAATAGCAAAATAGCTAATAATAGATTAATTTACAAATCGTCAGATGCAGTTGTCGTATCTGACGCACCCACACACACACACATGCAAAGAATATAACACACACCCAACACCAATCCCTTCCATCAGTGCAGACATATGCATCCTGCAGTCCCCCATAATCCATCTCAGGTGAGACTGTGTTGTGCACTCTATGCACGGTGTAGCCTTCTGGTTTACCAGAAGAGCCGATGGTGATAAGGGTTTTGTTGGAGAACTAAGGCAGAACCTATGTTAGCCCATAAGTCCAACAAATGGTTTTTTTTCTGGCTAGAACTAAGAAGGAGAGCCAAGAAGTGGTTTGGTGAAGAAGATGTAGTGGTAGAAAGGGATTTTCATTCCATGTAGTCCTAAGAAGTAAGAGATTGAAAAATGGTTATAGACAAAGAAAATGGAGTTCGCGCAGAAAGACAATAAGGGTTCCAGGTATACACCGTGTCAGTACCTGCAGAGGTATGTGTTTACTGATCTACATGAAGCATATTTTTATTTCTTTCCACAATTATTACATGAATGGTTGTTAAGGTTGAAGGATACCCATTTGACTAATCGGATTAGGCCAGTAGTGTGGATTGTTGAAAATATCGTGCGGTTGGAAGTAAATTCATGCACACATTTCATTTTTGGTTAGACAAATTTATTGTGGGGTGTATCACTAAGTTTGTAGTTGATATAACAAAGTCATACACTACTGCAGAGTAGGATTTCTTGAGGGGACCCAAAGGGGGGTATAGTAGGTCTCTTTACACGTCGATCAAGGTCTTATTACATGATAAATGTGTGATGACCATGGAATTAGAAAGCTGGATCACTCTGTGTGCATGGGGGAGTTGGGGGAAGCACTAAGGAAGATCTAAGAAATGGAGAAGGCTATGAAGAGTAGGCAGAAGGAGGAAGCAAGTGACCCCATCATGATGGATGATGAATAGACTAGGGAAATCATAAGGAGTGCAGGTGTGACGTGTAGCGAACGACCCTACCAGTATAGGATGAATAGTAAAAAGAGGGTTGTAGTGGAGCGAGAGGGCTTGGACAGTGATGATGAAGAGGTAGAGGATCTTAGAGCCACGGGGAATATTGAGGATATCTTGCATGCCACATATGAGAGTAAAACCATAGGTCATGGGTCTGGTGCAACATAAGGATCCCCATTCCAGATCTAAATTAGTGTGGAACCCACAACCCCATGTGCGACTAATACAACTGAAGAAGAAAAAGAAGTTAACCAACAAGTGATTAGTGGTAGAATAATTTTTTCAGGATGTGGGTCCAGTAGCAAAAGTGCAAGTTCAACAAGTAGTATTCAATTTTCTACACCACGCGGAGGTGTTAGTTCAACAAATTCCATAATGGTAGGAGAAGATCCAACCATCAGGTTACCATAGTTACGAGGGGACGAGTCACATGACCCAGAGAAACATGTGTTCATCTGTGAGAAGATATGGGCAAAAAATCATATTACAGAAGAGGATACCAAGGTTGCACAGTTAGAAATCACTTTTTGAGACCACACATTATATTGGTACATGGGTCTCTCAACAAATAATCCAAGGGGAACACCTACAACTTTAGAAAACGTGAATAGATAGTTAATAAATGAATTTCAGAAGCCCGATTCAGAAGACCAATTTATGAATGAAATGATAGAGATCAAGAAGAAACCTGGAGAATTAGTTTGGGAAGTGGATCATAAATTCAAGAGGTTAAAAGGTAAGTTAAAGTACAATATTATTGATACATAACATAGGAATTTGTTTGTTAATTCTTTGTTTCCACACTTGAAGTATCCTTTGAGACACCAGGAGGACCATGGTGTGAGATTTTCAAAACACATGGGCATGATCCCTATCAATGCCCCTTGATGCATAAATACCATATAGTTCTGAAAAGTACATATTGCAACTTTTGTAAGTTAGTTGGACATGAAGACAAATATTGTAGAACCTTGGAGATGATGAAAGAAAGGATTGCAGATACATACATGGGGCAGGTTGAACATGTAACATGGTAATCTGCATAGCAACCACAATATAACATTTCCCAGCAACCACAATACAATCTCGTGCAACAATTTACAACACAACCACATTATAATGCACAAAAGTTTCAAGGGAAACAACAGTATAACCCTTCACAACAGTGCACAACACCACAACGATAAAATAATCAATAGTCGCAGTACAATCAAGGACCCTAGTATAACACATCATGTAGAGATAATCAGGGCAACAAAGGAGGCTTCAGAGGAGGAGGTCGTGGAGGAAGAGAATTTTGAGGAGCTCAGGGACCAGTAGTGTGTCATAATTGTCATAAAATAGGGCACTATGCAAGAGATTTCCCACATCCACCTGCAACATGTATGTATTGTCACACAATAGACCATGAAACAGAGGACTGTCCAAAACTGTTGATAAAAATACATGATAAGAGGAAATAGACTAATCAGAACGTACAATGGATCGGGGTGGAAAGAAGATAGGAAGAATATTAACATAGTGACTAGAGGTGGAGCCAAGACACGAGAATATTAAACCAAGAAGGATCAGGACCCATACTAGTGGGTTAGGAAGAATACAATGCCTCAGAAAAGGTTTGATGCATGCAAAGAGAAAGAGATATTCAAAGAAGCTAGACAAGAGATCTTGAAGGAAAATAGTGTTTCTACCTCGGGAACAAAGCCAGTAGATGAGATACAAGTCTATGACATGCCCTCATTATTTGATCAAACCAGTCAAGAGCGGTCTTCAAAACAAGTAAGTAACTTAAGAAACTTTTTGGGAGCTTGTGTCAAATTGTTGAGTGATACAAATTCCTTACAAGTACTGCAAAATTTATTGGAAAAGTGTAATCCTGGAGAAGAGGGGGTAAAAAGGGTAAATCAGATCTAAAATAAGAGAAGAACCAGTAGGGAATTTAGATTGAATGCTAACATATAAGATTTCAATATGGGGGATATTATATTAGACTTAGGATCTTAAGTCAATGTTATGCCAAAGAAAACTTGGGAAGCTATGGGAGAACCATAATTAGGGAATTCACCTATTCAGATGAAGTTGGTAAATCAGTACAAAGTGGTGCCAATAAGAAGGTTGAAGGGGATTCCATTGGATCTAGATGGTGTGTGCACCATGGCTTATTTTGAAGTCATAGACATAATGGAAAATACTTCGCCATATCCAACACTGTTGGGCCTGGATTGGGCCTTTGATAACCAAGATATTATTAATTTGAAGACAAGGAAGATGATATTTGAGTCTGGAGAATACAGAGTTATTGTGCCATTGGATCCCTAAAAAGGAGGCAGGTATGGGGAACCTACAACAGATAATATTCTTACAGAAGATGTGAATCAGATATACAGGACTATCGCGTGTGAAGAAGATTATATCAACCCAATTGAAGATGGCATGATCAGTTGGAGGAATATTAGTTCTTGTGCTTCAGACTCTGACACAAGACTGGAAAACTAGAAACAACAATTACATGAATTATCTACGAGGAGATGTGCCAGAATGATGTGCGCGCTGAGATGGGTTGGTACAGAGGTAAGAGAACCTCCCACTTTCTATGGATTAAATGATTTAGAAGAATTTTTTTATGAAATATGAGGTACAAGTTATGGAAAATCAGAGATTACCAACGTTAGATATTGCATTAAAATCTACACCTGGAAGATGGTGGGGTACATACAAGGCAAAGATTAACAATTGGTTCCAGTGCAAAAGGTTACTATGCATCAGATTCAATGCAGAGCAGGAACACAAATATGAGGAGAAATATGAAGGATTTGGAAAACCCCAAGAGCATGTAGAGAATTGCATAGGTAAATGGAGATTAGTACCACCAGAAGAATGGCTACACCACTTTATTCACACACTAGAAGGCATTCCGAAGAACTGGTACATAGAACATGAACAACGCAGAGAAACTGCCAACTGGGAAGAAATATAACAGAGATTTATAGTTACATTTTCCTTTGAACATGATAGTCCAAAGATGGATACAATGTTGAAAGTGGTAAAAGACATGATATTTGAAGATCCAACGTTTGAAATAATTCCAGCATCTCAGAGGCAGGCTAGTCAGACAGTCAAACAATTGTTGCATTGTTATCATGTAGCAGAAGCAGAAGAACCTAAAGAAGATAATCCACACAATATCCAGATCCCAAAAGTAAAAGTTGAAAGGGAAGTAGAAGGTCCCAAGATGGACTTAGAAGATTATGCTGCACCTTTAAAGATTAAGAAGGTCAACATTGGAACTGTAGAAAACCCAAAGATGGATAGTATTGGAGATTATTAGGATCATCAGACAGTAGAGAGGATCACAGAATTACTGCGCAAGTATAGTGAGTTATTTCCAACAAAATTTTCAGAGATGAAGGGGCTACTAGGAGAGCTAGGAGAGATGAAAATCCCATTGAAACCAAAAGCAAGACCTATCAGACAGAGGTCGTATAGATTGAATCCAATATACAAAGAGAAGGTAAAGATAGAAATTGACAAGATGCTAGACACCAGTGTTATAGAACCTGTAGAAGAGTTAGAATGGATCAGTCCTATGGTGGTGCAAAAAAAGAATAAAAGAGGGATCAAAACTTGTGTAGATTTGAGAAAGTTGAATGACTCCCGCCTACATGATCCTTTTCCTACCCCTTTTACAGACGAATTTTTGGAAAATGTAGGGGGTCAAAAAGCCTATTCTTTTATAGATGGATTTTCAGGTTATCATTAGATAGGGATTGCGCTAGAAGATAGACACAAGACAACATTTTCCACAGAGTGGGGCTCATTTCAGTATACAGTTATGTCATTCGGATTGAAGAATGCATGAGCCATTTTTTCAATAGTAGTAGTAGCATCTTTTAAGGAATTTATTCACAATTTTTTGGAGGTTTACTTGGATGATTGGACAATGTTCAATTTGTTGAAAGATCATGTTGAAGTATTAAGGCTGATGTTGGATAGATGTAGATAGTGTCAGATCTCATTAAATATTAAGAAGTGTATTTTCAGTGCACCTTTTGGCATTTTATTAGGGCATGTGGTGTGTAAATAGGGTCTGCTAGTTGATCCTGCTAAAATTGTTGTCATAGTTAACTTACCACCACCAAAGTCAATGTACCAGTTGAAGAGTGCATTGGGCCATACAGGGTACTATAGAAAAATCATCAGGGGATATGAACAGATCACTACGCCAATGGAGAAGTTGTTGAAGAAGGATACAAAGTACCAATGGAACGATGAATGCTAGAAGAGTCTGGATATTTTGAAGGAGAAGATGGATATTGTGCCAATTTTAGTATTTCCAGATTGGGATAAAGAATTTCATGTGCATGTAGATGAATCTACAATAGAATTAGGAGAAATATTAACACAACCAGGAGAAGGTGATATAGATCACCCTATTGCATTTTCAATTAGAAAGTTGTCATATTCAGAACAGAACTACAACATTATAGTAAGAGAAGGATTAGATATGGTGTATGCTTTACAGAAATACAAACATTACTTGTTGGGACAACACTTTAAGATGTTTACAAATCATTCATCTCTGAGATACTTAGTTAATAAGCCAGTGTTGGGGGGAAGGATATGTAGATGGCTATTATTATTTCTGGAATTTGACTTTGAGGTTGTGGTGAAGCCTGGGAGATTAAATGCAGGACCAGATCACTTTTCCGGGATAACAAATGGAGAAGATCCTAGTAATTAGGAAGACAACTTTCCAAATGCACAATTTTTTTCATTACAAATTGCAGATGAATATTATGCTAACATTATTGAGTTTTTGAGTATAGGATTTGCACCAAGAGAATTTACTACTACGTAGAAGAAAATTTTGGTGGACACAATTGTAGATTATCAGTTGATTGCAAATAATTTATACAAAATTGGAGTAGATAAAATCTTGAGGAGATGTGTAATGAAGCATGAAAGACCCATTATTTTGGCAGAAGAACATGAAGGATTTGTAGGAGGACACTACGCAGGAAAAGATATCATGAAGAAGGTATTGCATGTTGGATTATGGCAGCCCACAATTCATAAGGATTCAAAGGAATACTTTCATAAGTGTGATGTTTTTCAAGGAGTTGGGAAGCCATCCAGGAGGGATGAGATGCCATTGAGACTACAGGTTACTTTACAAGTGTTTGATAAATGGGAAATAGATTTTGTATGTCCAATTAATCCACTAGCAAGAAGATCAGGAGATAGATATATTATTACAACAACAACATACTTGACCATATGGGCATAGGCAGCACAAGTAAAGGATTGCAGTGCATAGACTGCAACACACTTTTTATTTGAGAATGTAGTGACAAGATTTGGATGTACAAGAATATTGATGAGTGATTTGGGGACTCACTTCATCAACAATACAATTGAGGAAATGCTTGAAGAATTTAAGATATATCACCATAAGAGTACTCCTTACCACCCTCAAGMAAATGGAACAGTGGAAACCTTCAACAAAATTTTGGAGAATTCCTTGAAAAGGATTTGCAATGTAAACGAAGATGATTGGGATTTGAAGGTTCCAACAATACTTTTGGCCTATAGAACTACCTACAAGAAATTAACAGGACAAATACCCTTTATATTGGTGTATGGATAGGAGCTAGTAGTTCCCTTAAATTATTTAATACCAAGTCTGTGCATTGCAACAATTACATAGATGACATAAAATGGCACAGTGGAGGAAAGATTGGCTCAATTGATGGAATTAGAAAAGGATAGAATCATGGAAGGTTTCCATCAAGAGATACAAAAGGAAAAGGATAAAGCATGGCATGACAAACATATAAAAAATAATAAGTTTAAGGAAGGATATCTAGTTCTCCTCTATGACAATAAATACTTGCAGCACCCAGGGAAGCTCATAATACATTAGCTAGGGCCATATCAGATAAATTCAGTTATAGATGGAAGTGTTGTATAGTTACAAGACTTAACAGGAAAGTAAGTGCAATGAATGGTGAATGGTAGTCGAATGAAACTGTATAGGTACATTTGACCTACTAACTCTCAATAGTTATAGCGCAACAAATAGACTTGTACATATTGTAAATAATAGGAGCTAAAAGAAGAAAAAGGAAGATAAAAAAAAGAAAAATGAAGAAAAATACAAAAAATAAGTAATTAGGAGGAATAAGTGATTTAGGAATGACACCGTGCAACAATTGGTGCGACATAATTTGGAATAATGTGCGCAGGAAAGTTAGACACCATGCAAATGACCGAAAAAAGTGACAAATAAGACAAAACATTAATGATTGGGTCTATAAAAAGGGAAAAGCACAGGCAAGTTTAACACTTAGCGAATTTTGAGCAATCAAGCATTTAAGAGCATGAGAAAAGGGTGATAGAGAAAGGAGAATTCAATTGATTAAGTGCAAGAATAATTTGATGGAACCCCCAAAAGTTGGCGCTCCTAGTCGATTTGTGTGAATAACTCGACAGTCTGGCAGGAAGAAGGAACGAATGGAAGAAGCAAAACATTTTGTGGAGCTGGAGGACATAACAACATCCGAGTCTGAATCAAATAGTCCCACTAGTGTAGAGGAAGAATTATCAACGACAAAACAGGTACAAGTGGGTCCAAGCATAGCAAACCCTGACGGCAGTGCGAACCCTAGTTCCAAAGACCCTATAGTGACAGGGGAAAAGGAAGAAAAGAAGAAAAAATCCAGCGTAGACGAAGTCCTGGTTGAAGACATCACAGGCCAATGGGAAATGGAGGGAGAGGAAGAAGAAGAACCCTATGATGAATCCACAAAGGAAAACCTAGTAGTGGGTCAAAAGAGGAAAGCACCAAGTGCGAGGGAAATTACATTAACCCATCTTCATGATGTTGTAGTCACAGTGAAAGGCATGTTAGGTAAGGTGCCAAAGATAAAGTATGTCGACCATGACATAACTGACACAAAAAAGTTTCCAGACTTTGCACATGAAGCATACTTGGAGGACAGGGGGGAGGTAGGACCCCTAGGGAAACCTATTCTAGAGTCCACGCAGTGGGTTATAGGTCTCTATAATTCGGGCGTGACGAATCTATTGGACATACCGCATTTTGGTCGCAGCAAAAATGTGGGACTATGTGTAAAATAATTGTTGGAGATGGTACATGGAGGTGTCATGTGGATGTATAGGCCAATTCCCATAGATGTGGATCTCATAGCAAACATCATAGGATTGCCTACCAGCAGGGTAAAGACCAAGGACTACTTGGACAATAAATCCAAGGATAAAGAGATTGCAGAGGAAGTGAAAACATAGTTCGAGACAAACAGGGGAACCCGAGGACTCATCATCAAGGACATTAACGATTAGGAAACAAGGTTTTCTACAAAATTGATGGCTTGCAAACTGTTGAGAAAGTGCATAAAGGAAGAAGCCTCGGAAGGAGTGATAGCAATAGTTTCACAATGCGTAAAGGGCGTAGTATTCAGTTGGAAACCATATCTATTAAATCAATTTTTGGTAGATTGTCGATATGCACAGGATAATGGAACGAAATTCCATTACTCCTGGTTATTAATTTTCATAGAATTGGTGGGTTGTAAGGAGCCCAAGTTCTTTGCTTTTCTAGACATGAAGGTAAAGTGTTATGAAACACTCTATGAAAAATTGTGGCAAGCAAAGGACCCCAAGAACCAGCAATATAACAACGTGGTATTCTCCATGTTCTTGGAGGATATGCAACAAAAGACAACCAATGTCTGGTGGATCCCAGTGGAAGTGGTGCAAGGGAATGAAAGAATTGCAAATTTCAAATAATCAAGACATCATTTATGAATCCAATCCACAAGGGACCCAAAGGAAAAGTGTATGGAAATGAGCTATTGTACAACATGCGAACAAGTGGATTGGATCATGCAAGATTGGTCTTCTCAGTGGAAGGTTCTAGCACCACAAAAAAAAGGAACAAAGCCCAAAGAACCAATAGAAGCAAGAACATCCAAAACAAAAAGCAGTCTAGCTGAAAATACAAAAAAGGCTTAACAACGGGACCAAGATTCAGGAAGAAATGTAGCGAACAAAAATCCCAGACAAAAAGAGACAGTACCAAGGACATAAGTCAAAGGGGATGGCGAGTATGATAGTTCTCGTCCGAAGGAAGTGAAAGATGGGGAGACAACAAAAATGAAAACTGAGGTGCAGACCTCAACCCCAACTAAGAAGAGAATGGGAGCACAGGAGGTAGAAATCAAGAAAAATATGAAGTACCATAAAAATCCTCCAACGGTCACGATCACATAGGACGATGTCGAGTTGGTAGCAGATAAAGTCCAAGACAGAGGAGAGGATGTAGTACGCGTAGTAGAAGCGCAAAGGGAGGAGATAATGGAAAACATTGGTAGAGGTACACGACATCTTGCAGAGAATGCAAATCAATACATCGCATCATCCAACAGTGTAGTAGACAGAGAAAGAACAAGAAACATCAACGCAAAAGGAGCAGGAAGAGACCGTGAAGACATCAGTAGTGAGTAGTGATAGATTCACAGTCACACAAGACATGTTGGAGATGGATGAACAGACAACGCCGAGATCAGTAAAGGATATGGAGCATATGGATTTGTTCATAGTGAAAATACCCACAAAATCCTAATATGGGTTGCAAGCAAGTGTAATGTAGGAAGCACAATCCAGATCTAGGGAAGATGCCACCAACCTAGCAATCGTTCGCAAGGTGAAGGAGATTCTGCAAGTGACATGTGAACAAATCACGCTAGAAAAGGAGGAAGAGAAGCAGTGCATCGACAATTTAGATAGGAAGCTCAAAAAAGTATACAAGAGTACACCCCACTGCGCACAGGAACATGAGGTTAAAACAAAAGTGAAGATACAATAAATTGCACAGACCATGGAAAAATACAAGCAAGAAATAACAAAGTTAAAAGAGAAGTTAACTTTGAGCACATGTTCAGAGGTGTGAGATCAAAGGGAACAAGAGGCTACTGCGCATGTATAAATTATAGTGCAGGAGGTTAAAGAAGTGGAAGAACTGTATAACAGGACTGCACATATGTGGAAAAGCCTATAAGAGGACAGAAAAATCCAATAGTTGGATCAGAGGGAGGAAACACTGAACATGGCGGTTCAGGACATGAAGAAAATATAGAAAACCATGGACATATCCCTTATAATGAAGACAACAAAGGAACTGAAGAACTTGCAGGCGGAAGTAAAAACTATGTAAGAGCAGAAAAAAGCAAGGCAGGCTCAGTTGGAACCATTCCAAAAAAAAAGCAGAAGGGATGATCGAAGAGCTTCAAACAGAGAAGGGAAAATGGGAACAACGCTCACAGAAAGAAGAGAAGTATTGACAGAGCACATAACAACGCAAGGGTTGGAGACATTAGCAGGGAAGAGTGCAGAGGCTAAAGAGAAAGTGATAGAATTACCAAAGAAGTTTCATGTGCTAGAGTTAGCACTGCAGAAGGTGCATTGAAGCTAACGTGGCTTGGGACAAGCCACATGTTAGTGTTGGGGGCCCATTGGAGAAGGCAGGTTTTGAGAACAGTGCAGCAAGTAAGGCAGAACATCGTGCCATATTTTGAGGAAAAGCAGCGTGCGTGACAGGATTTGCAGAAATCCGACGCAAATGTGGAGAAACCTAGCCTAGTTAGGGTTAGGGTTTTGGGATCATTGTCAGGGTTTCTAACCCATTTTTGTAATGTAAATAAGAGGTATGAGATATATTAGCGTATCATTAGAGACTAATCTAAGATCGAATTTTTAGAGAGTTAGTGCAACAAGTATGTTTTGGAGAGCCTATTTTGGAGTTTTGGGGATTGGAAGTCTGTTTTGAGAGATGTAGAGCTCGTATGAGGTCGAAGTAGATTAGGTTTAGGTCACAAGTTGTTGAGTTTGGTGCGATCCTGGTCCGCCTCACTACTCACTACTGTGATGTAATGCACACAACACCTTTTGATGAATAAGAATAAAGAAGCATAATATCTTTGTGGACGTAGCCCTAGGGGGTGAACCACAGTAAAACCATGTGTGCAATGTGTTTTGATGGGTTATTGATTATGTGTTTATCATTTAATGGTCATATAGATAAATGGATGATCTATTTGCAGTGCACATTATATTAAAATGAATGAATGGATGGATGGATGAATGACTGGATCTGATGAATAGTAAAATAGAATGCATGGTTACGTATAAATAAGAAGAAGTAAGAAATAAAATCCCCCAATCCCTTCCATGACTATAGACATCTACATCCTATAGTCCCCCATAAACCATCTTGGGTGAGAATGTGTTTTGCACTCTGTGCGCAGTGTAGCCTTCTGGTTTACCAGAAGGGTCGATGATGATAAGGGTTTTATTGGATAACTAAGGTAGAACCCAGGTCATCCCATAAGTCCAACGACTTATAACTAACTAGGGGCTTCTTTTCCACTATTTGGGGCTTCCAACTTTACAAGGCCATATCTCCCTAACTGTGAGGAACCACGTGGTGTTCCACATATCACCGGAAATGGCATGACGTATACTATCCATATATGATAATATTACCTGCAATAAAATTATCATTCATGTCCATATTCCTTAATAAAATTTAAGTCCCATAACCACACATCTGGGGCTACATGTAGACTACATCAAATGTGCCCAACTAACTCATCATCAATATCGATCATACAAATGTCAATCAACTATCCAATATATTTGGACCTCTCCAAGGGTTGACATCAATATCGAAGATCACTCTCCAAGGGTTGACATCAATGACAACCAACTTTCCAAACCAACTGTCCAACAATTACAATACATATTACAAATATTTTCAAGCTCACTTTGAAGCTATGAGACACTATGGTCTTCTACATTCCTCTACAATAATATTACCTATTTTCTCTATTAGTATTTATTCCACACTCGTGCTCATACTATGGAACAAATAGAGACCAATGAAAAGTTGAACCCCTTTCCCCAATTCTACTAGGTTTTTTATAGCTAGAGTCAAGGTTTTATGGCTTCAAACCCTCTCCTCCAATGATTTTTTTAGAAGTCCATAGTGGATTCCCACAAATTATTAAATCCCCATATTCAAAATATCATCCCCAAACACCAACCATCAAGCATTGAGCATAAACTAAACATCCATTGTTTAGTTGGTCCATGTTATGATATCTGGGATGGGTGGATTTTGGCTCTACTCTTCTTTCACACTACGGATGCCAAGGATGAACAACTAACATAGTCACCACATTGAAATGTGGGGTATATTTGGACCGTTACCTTGTTGATGGCAAATAATTTTTGTACGAACCTAGTTTTAGGTGCACACCATCTTGTTGGAAAGATCTCAATGAAAATAACAATTTCCACCTTGGTTGAGGCAATATTTTGACGACCTTCATCTAATACCATTCCCAAAAAATGTTGTTTAGGGCCTTGAAAATGCACTAGAAATTGACTCGGCTTTGGCAATAAACACCATCTATAAACACCATCTATGAGATGTCCCAAATTCTAATCCTCCCCATCTAGAGAATCAATAAATTCATATAGTATCTATGTATATCCATTTCAGATAAAAAAATAAAGCAATATCTACGAAAGATGATGATTCATCTCCAATTTATTTGTTTAGCCTAATTTTTTTTTTTTGGAAACTCTTGCCACCATAATTAAGCCCTTATTAATGGTTGAATAAAAAAAATGTTTGGACTTTAATATAGGTGCAATAAGGACATGAGAAATGACCAAAAAAAATTATTTGGATTTTAATATGATTGCAATTGAGATCATATTAATAACTAGATACAAACAAACAAATTACTAGATGTACATGTGGTGTACAAATTGGTGCAAACATGACACAATTTTGGACTTAATTTTGTCCTTATTTTTAAGTAAAATGGATGTTAATGCCATCTCCAAAACTGATGCTAAAATTAACAATATTTTGATCTAATGTTTTTTGTTATTTTTGACATAATAGTGACAATTTAATGCAATTTTTGTCTCTAAAATCTATGCAAGTTTGGTTGCAACTGAGGACATGCTAATATAGTCCTTAATTTACACAAAACAAATGTCCAAAAGAACAAAAGATGCAAAAAGTTAGAGAAATTTGATTTTGAACTAATTTCAACTGAATTTTGGTGGTAGGTTAGGACTAAAATCCCCTAAAATCTTCCAATGGAAAAAAATTGGGGATAATACATATTGGTTGGAGTTCCTTAAAGATTTTGATATATCGCTAATATTAATTGTGTTAGATCTATATGAATACAAAGAAATAGGGAGAATGATGCAACAACAAATGATGTACAAATGCTTGTTGGCACACTATCTAGATGTTGAAGAATAATCCAAAGGATATTGAACACGTGATAGATGAAATGGTTTCAAGATTGAAAGTGGAAAAGGATTACTTAGCTAAGTGGAAGGACATATCCATATAGAAAACCATTTAGATTTATGAAATGAGTACTAGAGACTTCACAAGGGGAAGGGGAAGGTAAATAAAGAGCATTGTCGATGGTTACACAAGGATGTGCAAGTATTTATTTTTCAAGGGAAATTTGATGTAGGTCGTTGTTGGGATAATTAATTACCTTAGTAATTAAAGTGTTTAAACATTAATTGTCAACTCGAGGTTAAAATGCTTGCGAGATTTCATGCATTATATGTGCAAGCTACAAAATATTATCTTGCATCAGTTTGTCAAGTATGCTTCTACGAAAAGAAAATCGCGGCATAAACCAATAGAGAATCGAAAGAACATAGCTATGTCCTCTGTTTGGAAACCAATCAATCAAGGAATCAAAGCTTACAACTATGTACCTTGTTAAATTATGAAACCCAAAGAATGACAATTAATCAGATATAAGCCAACATGGAATCAAGTTATAGAGGTTATGTAGTATGTTGAGCACATAAGAATATAATCAAAGTTGTAGAGGTTATGTAATTTGTGGAGAAAATAAACAAAGAATCAAATTGATGGAAGCTATGTAACCTATTGAACTCACGCAAAAACTGTTGAAATAATGTAACTGCGACGAGCATTCTTATTATTTTTTTATTGGATTAAATCCCCATTGTGGATTAATCATGTTATTATTATTATTGGATTAAATCCCCAGTGAGGATTAATCATGTCATTATAATTATTATTGTTATTAG
>SNQJ01S0014179.1:14321-24863 GCA_010110895.2 Picea sitchensis
TTTGCTAAAACTAATCTATGAATTGAAATGTTATTGTAGAAATGAAAACACTCCACACCTAGAAAGAAAATAAATCACACTTGCAAAACTAAAGTACTTGAATAAGAACACAAAAATGGAAAATTGTTGAATCAAACAACACTTTGTTCTCATGGAATGGGCTATGCCTCCCAAAACCAAAGCAACAAACTATTTAAACTACATCATCATAAACTAATTGAGTAAACTAAAAATCAGATCTTTATTCCATTGCATCATAAATTGGACTTGTTCTCTAAGAGTCCTCCCATAGAATGGAGAATGCACTATGTTTTATACATGAACTTGCTTGAAACCAAAAATAAAAAATATCTATTCAAACCCACTTGAAGATTTAATGAATCCATGGTGGATACAACCATTTTCCAACATAGCAAATGGTTTCATTGATGTTTGCTAACTCCTATCAAGTTTAGGATGCCTTTGAATGACAAATTTGAATTAAGAGATGTGGGTTATAACAACTTGGTCAAAGCACATCCCAAATGAATTTTAATAGTGTTTGACTTCTTAGATCCATGATATATCCAATGAAGATCTTCAAATCTCATAGAGAATCAAATCTGCACTCATATCCACCAACAAATTGCACTCTTTATCTTCAAACAATTAAAACCATAATTTGAAATAGTTGACAAATGAATTGTAGCTACCCAAATTAATTTGGAACGTATAAAAATGTAGAATAATGGATTTATACAAGTGGGCTTATAAAAATCCATCTTCCACAATTAAAACCATATAATTCATCTTTGAATGTATTTTCCATCGTGGTGGTGGTTGATTCCTGCATCTACAAGACATGGATATATAACAATTCTCAAATCGAGTCAGTATTCAAAATTAAATACGAAATACACTAATCCTTCCTAATGTTAATCATAATTCAATGAAATACTAAGAAATGCAATGGAAAACACTAAGTCTAAATCTTGCATATATGATTAAAATGAACTAATACAGTATGGATGATTTTAGGGGCTAAATTTCGTTCATGGGCTAATTTTCCATGTTTTTTCCAAAAACGAGATTTGCTACTTTAAAAATGATTCGCCCAAATTCTATAGGATAAAATTATTTTACCTTAAAAATCACCAAAATTTTATAAAAACTATATAAAATCCTTAGAAATTTGAATATTTTTACAAAAATATCGCCAAACATTTATAGTTGGCATATAAAGGATAAGTAAAATTCATCAAGGTTTCTACATTTTAAAATAAATTTCCATCCTTAAAATCATCTCTATAATACAGTGTCATGGACAAACRAAAACAAATTARAAATAGGGAAAAGAGGATGTAGAAAGATGAGAATCTTGCAAATCATCAGTCACCATGCAAATAACTGAAGGAATTTATGCAATCATACACAAAATAATCAAAACCACATACATGCATGGACATTTATACATTAATACAAGAGAATCTAAGTGGAAAAGAGAAGGTATATACATGTCAACATGTTATGCATGATATAGATGTGAGGTGCAAACAACAATCAGTGTAGATGAAGAAGAAGCAGAGTATAAAATAGATGGTATGCATGATAGAGGATAAAGTTGAGTATATATTATAGGCATGATGTAAAAGGGCACACAAAATAAGTTTTGGCATGTTAAGGCACATATGGTAGTTGAAAGGATGCACAAGGAATGTGAATTGTTAATTACAAAAGCATAGAGAAAGAAGTCATTATGACTTATGTGTGTATGTGGTAGTTATGTGTTGATATAAATAAGTCTATGATGGTGTGTAATTTGAAGGAGAATGGGTTGGCCAACAAAGGAAATATTGCTAGGAAAAAAATTGGGTGGTTCTTGAAGACTCTAAGAGGAAGTCAAGTAAAATATGAACTCAAAGGTAGAGGAACACTAATGTAGAGGCAAATACCAATTTCTATGAGAGGGAGAGGGTTATAGAGATTGAAGACTAAGAGAGAGGTGCAAATACATGATATGAAACATGTAAATAATATTTATGCAATGAGAATTGTTAAATCAATGCTTCAACCCCTTGTTCTTGATTTTCCATGAATACTTTTGATTGTTTATTCCCTACATTTTGTATCTCTCTACTTTTGAGGTCATATACACCAATTTGGTGTCTGGCTTGGCCGTGACCTTAAAAATAGATTATTATTATTATTAATAACATATTTCATTGCATACTACTCAAAGTTTACAAGGAACTTATGCTTGACCCTATTAGATCTTAGAGAAGGGCCTTGTTGCATATTGCCACGCATCCACAGGTAATGCCAATTTTCGTGCAAAAAAATTCAAATGCATGATTAACATTTTTGCAACTATTATCAATCCTAAGAGTCTTAATATATTAACTACGTTGATTTTCATAAATATATTTGAAATTTAAATTATCTAGGACTTGATTCTTTTGATTTTGGAAGTAGATCCATATATGCCAAGAAAAGTCATCAATGAAACTCAAAATGTATTTTTCTTTTGAAAGGGATAGATTTTCCAATGGACCACATAGATCATTGGGAATAAGTCGTAGTTGAATTGTCACATGCCATCATGATTTATTGTTTTCAATCTTCTCTCTATGATGTTTTCTAAGGATGCACCCTTCACATACACCATTCTATGGAGACAAAGATGGTAGACCCTGGACCATATTCAATTTACCCATCAATACATACTACAAATATTCAAGTGGTGTCTCTACCTTTCATGTTATAAGTGACTTACTTCATCAATGTGTGCAATAAAGGTGTGAGAAGGTTGGTGTGATATAGGTATGTTAAACTTAGTAAAATTAGACAGGTTTTGGATGGCATCAACATATCCAACCATGACTACTTGGAATTTTCTTGTCTTTCACCTTAAAATGATTAAGCCAAAATTCAATAATTTTACTAGTTTGAGTGATTTGGTATACCAGTTTGAGTGATTTGGTATATAGAAAGAAAATTTACACTTAGATTTGGTACACGATAAACATATTTTACAAAACGATTTTCAACTTTAACATCACTAGTACCAAACACTAAGAGAGTAGTGTTATCTCCAATATAAATTTTTCGATCACCAACATTATCATTATCTGATGCAATAAATTGTTTTTCATCCCTATCCATGTGATGTGTAGCAAAATAAAAAAATCCACCTAATTTGAGGATTATGAATATACAAAATCTTTAGATGGTGGTGCTACATGAAAGCCCTTCTCATCATCTAGAGGGAATTTCTATGGTTGCTTTGAGAATGTAAACTCTTTGAGTCTCTATTTAAGATTTGTGATCTACTTACTACATGAATCATCACAGTGCCATAGCGTTCACAAGTTTTCTTTTTGGTTGGCTTCTTTCCTATATGTTTAATTCGCGCTTTACAATGTAATCATTTTATGAGCTACTATTATGGATATGGATCTTAGGCTTCCAATTTTATTTTTGTTTTCATTTCCTTATATGAGTTTTTTGTTTGGAGTGTATCATACTAGAATCAATTAATTTTTATTTTTTTTTGTTATTCAAGGCATTATTAGACACAATGTTAAAAAAAATTAATCAAATCATTATTAAGCATAATGTTAAAAAAAATTTATTCATGGTGCAATATTTGGAAACAAAAACTTAATAAGGGGAATGATATAGGTCATTCACGATGGTCTAAACTATTTATATATTCTTTTCCTTGAAGTCAGAAATACATTACTCCAATTACAATTGTAGTTCCATCATCCATCATTCGACTTAGATCAACTTCAATTTAGTGAAATTCATAAGGTCCATATTTTCGTGTTGAATAACTCAATCCTAGTTAGGTTTGGAGTATAGCTTATAAAGAGTGTTCCATGTATGGTCAATGAGTGATACCTGATTTGGGTATGTAGCATGAATTGTTTTGATACATATTTGTTTAGCACTATTCCTTTAATTTTTCTCCAATTTTGAGTCATTTCATAGTTTTATTATGGTTTTTGGTCTTTAAATTCTCCTTTTCATAGTTTTATTATGGTTTTTGGTCTTTAAATTCTAAATTCTCCTCTTTTGAGTCATTTCATAGTTTTATTTTGGTTTTTGGTTTTTTTTGGTTTAATGGACATGGGAATGATTTGTTTTAAGTAGATAAATTTAAAAAAGATATGTTGCATTGTGAAAGCTCTCAAAGCTTAAATAAAAAAAATCAAGGGAGTTCTAAATGAGTAGTTCTTAAAGTGTAATACTTGATAAGGTTTTGTACATTAGGTAGCACGCTAAATTGGTTTGATTATGGGGACAACTCCATGATTAAGTTTGTTAAAGCTAGGACAATCTTAGAGTAGGTGATGTCCGGATCATTCGAAGAGTACATGTCAAAGGTGATTATTGATGCATGGGGACAACTCCATGATTAAGCATGTTAAAGCTAGGACAATCTTAGAGTAGGTGATGTCCAGATCACTCGAAGAGTACATGTCAAAGGTGATTATTGATGCTATGTGATTCATTTTGCTAGTCTCGATCTTAGATGCAAGTACCAAAGGTGATGATTGATAATTCTATTCATTTTGCTAGTCTCGATCTTAAGGGCAAGTAGAGAAGATGATAATTAATAAGTCTATTTGTTAGTCTCAATCTTGGGTGCAAGACACAAAAGTGTTGATTGATGCTTGGTGATTCATTTCGCTAGTCTCAATCCTCATTGCAAGTCCCAAGATGTTGATCAATGCTATGTGATTCATTTTTCTAGTCTCAATCTCATGTGCATGTTTTGGAGGTGATGATTGATGTTTTGGAGGTGATGATTGGTGCTCTTGATTCGTTTTTCTAATTTCAATTATGAGTGCAAGTCTATTCATTTTTCTAGTGTGGATCATGAGTGTTGATCCATAGGTGACTAATGATGTTGTGCAATTCATTTTGCTAATCTCAATGTGGAGTGAAAATCTAAAAGGTGATAATGGATGCTATGCAAATGATTTCACTAGTTTCAATCTAGAATGCAAGTCTCTAAAATGATGATTGATATTATGTGATTGATTAAGCTATTTCCATGTAACCAGTGACTATTGAGTGGAATAAATTTATAATTAATTATTTCTTTTCTTTGTTTTGATTTCAAAATTCATATCTATTCAATGCCAGCCGAGTCTACATGATTTTCTCCAATGTGTGTCTGAGACTAAAGGACATGCCCGCCTGTCAATGCATTGAAGCCTCTTCTTCAAACGATACATGTGGTGTACGATCAAACCAACGACATCTCTTTTTATTTTCAACGGAAACCACCCAATTCTACTCGCTCTGGGATTGAAATTCAAATTCAGAAACGTGTCCTGGGAGGGATTTTCAAATAAAATCTATATATATATATAGAAGAATATGCCGAGAATCAAACTTTGAACATTTATGTCTTCAACTTCAACGAATCCAACGCTAAACCAGAAGCCAACCAAGCTCTAACTGCTCTCATTATTAACTGACTTCCAACCCATTAATGTAAGCTGGTGTGGTACAAACCTACTGTTCAGGAGTAAATAAATACAGGCCCTCACAAAACCAGAAGCCTACCAGGCTCTACCAGTTCTCATTATTGAGTGATTTCCATCCCATCAATGCAAGTTGTTGTGGTACAATCACACTGATCTGGAGTAAATAAATACAGGCCCTCACAGCTAAGAAAAACCAGAAGCCGACCAGGCTCTAACTGTTATCTTTATTGACTGACTTCCATCACATTAATGGAAGTTGGTATGGTACAATCACACTGAGTAAATAAATACAGGCCCTCACAATTAAAAAAATCCAGAAGCCAACCCGGCTCTAACTGTTCTCAGTATTAACTGACTTATATCCCATTAATGCAAGTTGGTTTGGTACAATCACACTGTTCTGGAGTAAATAAATGCAGGCCCTCACAACTAAAACACCAATGCCTGCCAGGCTGCCAGACAATATTAAGTGCAGCAGTAACTCATTTTGCATTGAAATCTAATATGATATTTAGATCCATTTTCAGACATTTATGTACTCTCTGTTCGAATCTTACAGTCAATGCAGCGTGAGACTTGCGGTTCAAAACCTACAGTCAATGCAGCGTGAGACTCTCTGTTCAGAATTTACAGTCAATGCAGCGTGAAACTCTCTGTTCTCTGTTGGATTTTTCTTTTTGTCACTAGAATTGTTCATCGTCCACTTCAGTGTACGGTGACCCACTATGGAATTTCACGTCGATATTTTATTCTTTACTTTTGAAAATGAAAAGAAGCAAAGATAGAGATGCATATGTGTTTAGATATATCCCTGGATCATGAAAGAGATGTGCCACTTTCAACATTTCTATTCAAGGGTTGATTTCGCATCTTAGATTATTCTTCCATTCAACATTTGGGTTGATTTTGCATTTTAGATCATTCTTTCAATATTGAGGTCGATTCTGCATGTCACTCGTACTCACTCATGAGATGCAAAATCAACTTCAATGTTCAATATTGAATGGAAAAATGATCTAAGATACAAAATCGATACTAATGTTGAATAGAAGAATGATCTAAAAATGTTGTATGGGATGCAGAATCAACCTCAATGTTCCCATACACTCAATCTCAATGTTGAATGAAAAAATAATCTATAATGCAAAATCAACCCTAATATTAAATAAATGAATTATCTAAAAACGAGTCCTCTATATATATATATATATATATATTAAAAATTATTTTCTTATAATTTTAAACTTAATTTTATATACGAAAATTAAGTTTAAAATTATACGAAAATAATTTTTATCATAAAAAACAAATTTATTATTAAGAGGTTCCCACCATGTGTATAAAGTAGACTTGTGCATATTTTATTCTTTACTTTTGATAACGAAAAGAGGTGAAGATAGAGATGCGTGCCTTAAGATAGATCCTTGGATAATGAAAAGAAGTAATGATATAGATGTGTGGTAAGATATATCGACGGAGCAGTGAGTTTAAAATGGTAAAAGAAAATGTTTTTCATTATTTAGAAAACAATTTTTTTTTTTGTTACAAGAGGTTATTAAGAGCAGCTCCCTTGGTAAAAGGATTGTCTTTAATGATTGAATGGTAAAAGGAATGTATTTAATGGTTTTCATATGAGTAGAATACATCATTATTATTTTTTAGGTGAAATAAAATAAACAATATTATTTATGGGCGTAGATAAAATCCTTATTTTATGAAAAAATTTGGGGCACTTTGATTATACAAACTTAGGCACTCAAATCTGCAGATCCAACCATTCCTCGTCGGATTTCAGGGCAAAATCAAATGGAAAAAATCGTGGAAAAACAACCAAAAGCTAGAACGTTTAGACTACGCTTTATTTTTGGTTCTGGAGTATGACCTAAAACTGTTTATGTTTGGCTAAGAGCTCGTATTCCTCAGACGCAAGTAAATAGGTCAATGGCCCAAGACCCATAGGTATCTAGCACGAGTGAATGTATGGACCACCAATAGGTGGCATGGTTTTCCTTGAATAATGATGATGAGTCAGGCTCCATTCATTGATAGAAATCAATGATGGATGTCCCCAACTGTTGGTTGACAACTGACTTATGATAGGTTTTCCCACTGTCTAAAAAAGCAATAGAACAGAGTAGTCCAACAAAGACAATATTTTGTTTCTTCAAGGGATACTCTATTAAGAAATAGGCTCCCCATACATTGCACCAAGGGAACATTGCTTACATGCCTTTGTTGTGTGGGCATGTCATCCAAGAGGTAGATTTCATTTGTTGAGGGTTTTCAGTACATCGTCATATGATCTAGTACTACTTGTGGGCACATGTTAACATGTGGTAGGAAATGCTCCCATGTGTATTCCAATTTAGATATCGTTTCTTGAAAGTCCATAGGAAATGCTCCCATGTGTATTCCAATTTAGATATCGTTTCTTGAAAGTTCATAACTTGGATGGAGGATTTGGTTGAGATTAATTTTTTTATTGAGTCAACTTTATTGGTGACCCAGACAACCTATTTATTAGTTGATCGATGATCAAGGTAAAGTTTGGCTCTCGCGTTTTAGCCCAATTTACTATTGCACCCAATTTACCATGAGAGATTCTATGATCTTCCATTGAGGAAGTCTACGGTAATTTTTGAATCCCCTTCCATAATTAATTTATCCATCCCCTTTAGCTATAACGATACACTCCTTTGGATATGTTGTTTAATGCACTTCCAAAAAATATTTCCAATAATCATTTTATCTTACTCTCATGATTTTTAAGTGATTTGGAATGAATCATCATATAATTTGTCATCTATCTTAGTACTTTTTGGGTGGAAAAATTGGAGGAATTGGCTTGCAAGGCTCATTTTAGCAGTAGGTCCTAGTTTGGAGATTTGGGGTATGGAACCTTCTAGAGCCATTTTGAGGCATCAAACAACATTTTTTGGGGTCAAATATTTCCAAGCATATCTCCCAACCCATTGACCCCATTCTACACATCACCTTTCCCATGATGGAAAAATCGTCTCAATTGGAGCTCGTATGTGGAAGTTATGCCTCTTATAAGTTGACCTACCTTGTTGGCCACCATGATACAAGTGGATGTCTAATTCACATGGACATCGGTGACCACCCACCTATTCCACTAGCTCAAATTACAGTTTCCATCTTGGTAGTTTTTCTAGATTTTTTCGGGTCCCAAACTTTTGGGGTCGTTTTGAGGCCCTAAATGACATTTTTTGACTTGGAAGCACCCATTAAAATCTTATTGGGATTATTGGGCCATTCGAAATGTGTACTCCTCGGCTAGACCTTTCTGATAGGGTACCGATCACCACAAACAGATATTGTATGCAAAAGTTGTTCCCTCGGGATGTTGACTTATCAACTACTCCCATGAGGGCCCACAAACCTTTTGGTGTTTCATCTTTCGGGGTTAGGATTTGGATATTTATGGTTTTCTCATTTATGATTTATGTTAAAAAGACCTTTGGAGCCTCATTGTAATCAACTTCTTGCGAATGAGAGTAGTTGTCACATCTCTCTTCATAGATAAGATGCCACCATTCTTACTAGCTCGTGTGCTTTGCATTTTACAATCTTTTGTATTCCAGACATTCATTAATAGAATCTTAGTTTTATTGTATTACTGTGTTCCTTCCAATATCTTTGTGTATCTCCTTGTTATATCTCTGTTATATTTCTTCCTTCATGTCATTCTCAAAATAATCTGGATCAGTGGTATTAGAGCAGTCTGCTCCTTGTCGTTCTTAGTGCATGTCCCTGACAAGGTCAGGGTATAGAGAGTTGGGTCTCGAGATTTTTTCTCTTGAGGACAACTGCTCTCTCCCGCCTAAGTAACCTCCCATGGAAGAATAAAAGAGGGACGATGGAGCAGGAGATCCTATATAATTGTTGCTCGAGGAATTCCTCATGCGATAGAGGAACGCGATGATGGATAATTTCTCCCAGATCCTTCAACAGATGTCGACAACAACATAGGCACCTTCAACTAGCAGTCACTTCGAAGGTGAGATGCCCTTTAAGGTACACATTAAATTTGATATTCCTTTGTTTTCAGGCCGGATAGACGTCAATGCTCTGGAAAAATGGTTAAGTTTGATAGAGGGTTATTTCTCTATCCAAAAAATTTCCAACAGTGAAAAAATCACCTTTGTGCTCTTTAAGGCCCTTCCCCATGTTAGAGATTGGTGGGAGACTTACTATGAGCAACATTCTTAGGATGTTTCTATAATTTTTGGGCCAAGACCCACTTGGGCAGCTTTTGTTGATGCCCTCAAGGAACAATATTACCTTGTTGGAAACTATGATGATCAGTTGTTGGGATCTAAAGATGTCCTAAAAACAACCTCTATGCATCAACCAAAGGTAGGCGATGGCACAAGCGTTTTACTTGTTGCCTACGTAGGTTCTTACCTTCCGTTTTCAATACCCAGCCTCCAGAGATGCAACACCTGTAAAGGAACATCAATCGTAAAGGGAACGACAATTGTTCTATTCAAAGGAACAACACGGCCTGCAAAAAGAACAACAATCAGAACAGAAGGAACAACAGTCGTTACATTGGGCCGAACTAATGTTGAATTAATTGCATTGTAGTATTTACCCAACTATCTAATTTGTCAACCCGAGGTTTGTAAACTGACGAAGCACACACAAAGTATATGCAAGACTGAAGCGGGACTAATCTAATCTAATGTTTAAGCTACAACTGAAATTGAATCATTAATCTAACACACGACTGAAATAGAATCATAAATCTAACACATGACTTGGAATTGAATTAATCTAGTTGCGTAAATGAAATTAATCTAGGAATGAGAAATTGCGTAAAGGAATTAATCTAGAAATGGAGAACTACATGAAGGAAAAGCAAGTACAACATGTGAAGAGTTAAATAACACAATAACATATGTGAGCTCACGCCAATGAAGCAATCTTCTATTACAATAACCAAATCAATCTTCATAACAAAATAATAAAAGCATGAAAACCAAAACCATGAATCAAAGCTAAGAATCCCTTTCTCTTTAGAATCCTAATGACTACC